>OZ018318.1:164024047-164134081 GCA_963969495.1 Ceratothoa steindachneri
GGTTAGAGAAAGTGGGATAGTGGGTGGTGGTCGTGGAAGGAGGGCTGGAGAGAGTAGAGTCTGAGAGGGAAGAGTTAGGAGCAGAGGAGGAGGGAGTAGAGCAGCTAGTAGATGGGAGGCTAGATATGGTAGGGAAGGTGCATATTTTGAGGCTGGGGGTCGGGAGAGGGAGGAGGTTGGGACGGCGGAGAAGGAGGGGTGGAAGGAGGAGAGGAGGGAACAGCAGGGAGGGGGTTGGTCGGTTTTACGCGTGGTTGTGTGTGGGGGGGGGGGGGTTCGTGGTGGACTTTTTGGAGGAGGCAGGAGAATGGTGAGGGGGGTGGGGTGAGGAGGCGGTGGGTCCAGGGGCCAGGGGGAAAGGTGTTCGTGCCCATTGGGGTGGAGAAGAGTGCGGGTCCCCTGTGTATGTGCTTGTCGATTAGAGAAAACACCTTCTCGGGGAAGGTGATCTGCTCTAGACTGTGCGAGGCGAATAGTGTGTTGAGTATCCTGGACTATAATCAGGAGTCACCCCTCGAAATGTCTTTTGCCACCGTTGAAAGCAAGGCGGCCAGGTGTAGCTTTGGGCGTGTGGTGTAGAGTAGGGGTGGGTGTGTGGTGTAGAGTAGGCAAGGGTGTGGGGTAGGGGTGGGTGTCGAGAGTAGTTGGCGTCTCTGGGCGTAAGGTGCTTGGGTGAGGGCGGGTGTTGGAATATGTGGGTGAGTCTTGGTTGCTGTTGAGGTTTGGTGTGTATGTGGTAGGACAGAGAGAGGTGTGGACACTGTTGCGCCGGCAGCAGCTTTGAATGTTCTTGTGAGGGGAGGAGGGGCGGAAGCGGAGTGTGTGGTTGTGGTGGTGGGTTGAGGACGCCGTATAATAGCCGCTACGGCGTCAGAGCGGACCTTACTTAGGTAAGGGCATTTTGGGTTGACGGCGACATGGTCGCCGCCGCAGTTTGTGCAGGTGGTGTAGTGGTGGCCCACTATACTGCACTTGGAGCAGACCAGGTCTGCTTGGCAATCACGTGTAAAGTGCGCGGTTTTGTCACACCAGTGGCACTGTGTAGGTCTTATGTTTAGCTATGGCTCGCTGTAGTGTGGGTGCGTCAGAGGGTCGCAGACCTTGATACCTTGGTCTAACAGCAGTGTCCTGTTATGTTCGACGGACAGTGTGATTACTGCCCATTGTTTTGTGCGGTTGTAATAGAGATCTGTGATGACCTCCTCCCGATACTTCTCTCTGAGCTGTGTGCGGAGGTCATCAGTGGAGAAAGCCAACCATAGAGGGTTGGTCTTAGTGATTTTTCCGTACACCGCCGGCTAATTTTGTCTGGAGGTCTTGTGCGGCGAGTGTGTCCGATGTAAATTCGTGAAATTTGACGACGTCCTCCTATGAGTGGAAGACGAATTTGTAGCATGTGTGTGTCTTTATTATGTTTGTGATGGGGTGTCGTGTGTAGCGGCTAGGTTGAGAAGTGTGTGTTCATTGTTGGTGGTGGGTTTGTCGGTAGTGAGTGTTTTATCTGTTATGTATGAGTGTGAGTGAGGATGTGATGTATGCCATTGATTTCGGTTTTAACTTACTTTTCCTTTTTCTTTATATGGGGTCCCCTGCCCCGCCGATAACGACTCCGTGAAAGTGACTAGGATGTGGTGATGATTAATTAGTGAGTATGGACCTCACTCAGAGGGTGTAAAAACATGGCGGACTTAATGATGACTGAAGCCCGAATCAACTGACTCCAGTCGGGGTGCCGCCCCCTCTATTGGGTTTTGGATATTTCTCAGTTACGTCCGACATCTCATAGAGAGGGTAGCGTCTCCCTCTGTAGTCTTGGACGGTGCCGCAGGGTAGGGTATTAATCCTCCCCGCGTTGGTAACCGAGTTCCAATCCAGGTTTGCTCCTTCCTTTGGGTTCCGCAGGGGGCTAAGCATCAGACCTTCTTTCCCCAAAGTTTACAATTTTGCCTTTTCTAAGTATGCCAACAACAACAATTTCAATGAACTTTTCAACAACCTGAATTCGCTACACTCATCGATAAAATTCAAAGTAGAATGGGAACAGAATAATTCTCTACCGTTTCTAGACGTAAATATCCACCGTTTAAATAATTATATTCAGTGTTCAATCTATCGAAAGCCTACAAATTAAAATGCTAACATACATTTTGTTTGATGTTGTTATTGCCCTAATAATTTAAATATTAATAAATTTCTTCCTAAAATTAACACCTTAGTGCCTTCAATTAAATTTACTTTAGAAGTTGAAAAAGATCGCACACTACCTTTCCTAGACATTCAAATTTATCGAACAAACCATTGTTTCAAATATGAAATATATAGACAACCCACAGCCATTGACTCTTTTATACATTTTTATTCTAACCACCATAATAACATCAAACAAAGTGTTTTTTCCTCTATGTTTTTGCGTGCCCTTTGAATTGTCTCAGCAGAATACCCCTCCCCTTCCCCGCAGGAGGTAGAGTGTGGAACCTTTTACAAATGGCATCCGAAAGAGCTGCACGTCCTCCCGGCTTGAATGCAAATTAGGGAAGTTCTGTCACTGGAATGATTTGAATTCTCTGATGGAAAAGTTGTTGGTGCGCTTTCCCTCGCCCCCTCTGAGCGCTAGTCTATCATTATTTATTAGTGTCGTATAATTACCAGTGTATATATATATATATATATATATATATATATATATATATATATATATATATATATATATATATATAACGGGTGTTCCAATAACTTGGACCGATTTTAAATGAGTTAAGTTTAAGCGTCTAATGATTTTTTTATTTTTCTTTCAGATTTAACAAATTCAGTTTTTGGCAATTTCAAGCATGGAAAGATTAACAATCGAACAACGTGTTAAAGTTATCGAAGCCTATTACGAAAATGGACGTTTAAACAGAAACGCATTTCGGGCACTTCGCGATTTTTTTGGTCAACATAATCGACCAACCGAAAGTGCGAGTGGGAGAATTGTTCGTAAATTGAAACAAACGGGGTTGGTGGCAGATATGAAAACGCCATTGCGTGCTCTTTACGCCGTTCAGCTGAAAACATTGCTGCAGTGCACGAGAATGTGGCCGAAGATTCAGACACCTCTATTCGCCATCGCGCGCAGGAATTGAACCTCTCCACAAAAACGTTACATCGAAAATTGACAAAAGATTTGTCTCTACACGCTTACAAAATTCAATTGACACAAGAACTGAAGACTGCTGACCATTCGTCAATTGGGTGCACAAGCAAAGACAAGCCGAGGATGCTTTTTCGCAAATAAATCATCTTTAGTGATGAAGCCCATTTTCATCTTGTTGGATTCGTTAATAAGCAGAATTGTCGCATTTGGGCTGATGAAAATCCCAGGAAGATTGTTGAAAAGCCAATGCATCCACAAAAGGTCACTGTTTGGTGTACATTTTTTGCTAGCGGAATCATTGGGCCGTATTTCTTCGAAAATGATGCTGGGAATTCTGTTACGGTGACAGGCGAGTGATACGGTGCCATGATAAGCAACTTTTTATGGACTGAATTAAATTCTATGGATATCGAAGATTTGTGGTTTTAACAGGACGGCGCCACATGCCACACAGCCAATGCAACAATGGCTTTATTAAATGAGAAGTTCCCAGGTCGCATCATCTCTCGAAACAGTGAGGTCAATTGGCCACCACGATCGTGTGCTTGACGCCTTTAGATTTCTTCCTTTGGGGTCATCTCAAAACTAAGGTCTATTTCAACAAGCCAACAACAATTCAACAACTGAAGAATGAGATAATAAGGCATATTGGTGAGATCGAGGAGCAACTATGCAGAGACGTCATCAAAAATTTTGACCATCGAGTGAAAGTGTGCCGCCGAAGCCTTAGCGGACATTTAGGCAATATTATTTTGCACTGATAATTGCCATGACTCAAATAACATGATCCAATAGTGAAATCAATAAATTTTCACCAATAACACTGTTTTATTTAGTGCTAACTTCGATCCGTCTTAATGGAATACCCTTTATATATACGAGGGGGAGATAAGGGAACGGAGTTCTCAATCGAGTACGTGGAAGAATTTATCTGCAGAATCAAGTACAATTGGCCGTTAGTATAATAAAGAAGGCTGCGGGACTCTGGAGCTATGAAACGGAAGGTACCAAAAATAATCTTTAATAATTACAATATATATAGGATATATACAAATGGAAAAGATTGCATACGGATACCTAATATTTACGGGGGTCAGATTAAAGAATTACCGGGAGCGATTAGATAAGCTCAAATGTGAGCTGACAAGCGGCTGCTGCTAAGCCGTAACACGAACATACACTTCACGGGTTGACTGGTCAAGAAACCACAATTTAGTCACTGGAGCCTAGCTTGGGGGTTGAGGCTTTATGACACGACGCGGGGATGGGTAATTGAACTAGTAAATCGTAATCGATCGAGTTTAACCTCAAGGATTGAATTCGAGGCAGTATTTGCGCCATACGAGGTTAAAACCGAATCCAAGTTTAGCCAATTGATTGGGGCTAAATTCCTTCGGTGAGAATTCTTGCCTTCGAGCTCGAGAAGGGGGAACGGAGCTGAATCAAGAAAACGGCGTATCCCGTGCAGAAAGGAGGACCTATATTGCCTTTTCCCGGCTGTGTCTAGCTTTATATATGGGCCGGCCGGAAGCGAAAATGCCTCAGACCAAGGAGGGAGATCTTCTTAACTAAATACTCCACCTGGGCATAGGAATGAACTCCAGCAGAGTTTCTTGATAACGCCCGGAGAGGCGGGCAGATTCTTCTTGCGGCAGCGCGCTTGGAATTCTTGCTCCTGCCTTATCAGCGGAAGTGGCTCGATTATCTCACGGTTCCCACGACTTCGCTCTGCGTGGCGCGACCTCCTGCCCAGCCTTATGGCTTCTCGGCCACATGGCGGTATTAACCTCTATTCCCGACAATTAGCGTTATTATATAATATTTATTATTATTTCTATTTTTCTAATTTATTATTATTAACTTTTATTGCGGCTATTCCCTCAACCTTTCCTACCCTCACTTAGTACCAGGAGGAGTATTCCCACCTCGACAGAGTTCGGTCCACTAGCCATGGTGCCTTGGTATATGCATACCATCCTGGGATCACCTAGCACATGAGTATGATAGTAATAAGTGATCACCCACCCTACTCGTTAGTGAACCCGCCTATCTCTACTTCTCTTTATAACATACTGGCCTACTCACTTCCAAACTTGTTCCTCAATCTACAGTTTCTGGCTGCGCGGCGCACTTCTATCCTCTTATGTCTCTTTAGGCGAGTGGTAGTGTATACTGTGAGGTCCCTACCTGGTGCGAGAACCAAAAGCTTGCGGGCTAGGCAATTATTAAGCATGAGATATTTTGGCCCGTTGAACTTGCTTACCTTCTTCCAGTACACATATAAGGTGATTATGCCTCACCATCTTTTATAGTTATAACTAGAGGACAATTTTCCCTGAACTGCGGGCTGGGTTGTTAAAGCCCCTAATAGCTGGGCCCTTGGACCGAGTATATTTAAACGGTCACATTCTGGAATTTTACCATCCTAGGGAGACATTTCTTATAACCTTCCAAGGCATTGGGGGTCATAGTATCAACTTTCCATGCATTTTTTTTTTCATTCATTCCAATATGGTCAAAAGTGAAACAGATAACGGCAGTGAATATAGAGATCCGTCCCAAAGGGCGTGTGAGGGAACAATCACGTGATGGGAGAAATAACGTCGCTTTTAAGCATTGCCTCCACGAGATGAGCCTCGTTGTTGCTTACAAGCAATTATCGAAGTTCAAAAGCGTGAGAAAGTATAGGAGTGGGCTCGTGGAATGCAGCCCTTATCAATCCGAGTATTTAAACAAGGCAAGAAGTCTCCCCCCCCCCCTTTTCTAGCCACCCTGGGAGCGGTTGAGACAAACGCTAGCCGGGCCGCGTTGGCCATTACTAAAACGATGGGCGATAGTCCCCCCTCCTTCTATGGGGTAAGCTCCCTCACTCGCAGTCGTCCATATGTAACCGTGTGAGGAGGAATCGAGAGAAATTTGTGCGAGAGAAGCTCACGATAGCAACCGATCTTACTCCTCCTCAATTCGGGTTGTCATACGCCGAAGGCAAGGAAACGTTGTTGGATAAAACCGAATATCCCTCCTTGGATAAAACAAATATCCACCCTAGAACTAGTTAAGAACTCTTCTCCCCGTAAAAATACCTGTCTAACTCCGCGCAACGACGCCATCTGCAAACAAGAACCAAGTCTTATCCCAAAAGGCTTCAGTGAAGATTAATCTTAGCGTAATACCACCTTGATTACGCATAGTCAACTAAACAAACCGTTGACTTCTCGGAGAAACTCACCCTTCGTTTTCTTCAAAGGAATTTACACCGGAAGAATTCCCAGTCTTTCCCCCCCATCGTCATCTCAAAGGAATTCTTCAACTACAAGCAGGCTGACCCTGGACCCCGTCGAAGTAACCCAACCATCTTCTCACCGCTTCGCCGGAAACGACAATACCCTTCCCCAACCCCTCCATTTTTGTACAAGGTATTGTAACTAATATTTTAGCTTCACCAAATTTATAATTGCCGTCTACCGTTCCCCCATTATCATTTGTGTGCTTACTATGTCCCCGTGTAAAGCTCTATTTTTAATTCCATCCAGTCTACCCCATTTTATTGCATTTTAAATACCTAATCTTCTTACTAGCCCGTTGACCACTGTAACTATTTGTCTTTTTATATGTTTGTTTATTGTTGTACCATTTAACTTAAATTATTAATATTTATTATAGTCTATTTTTGCCGACTCCTTTACTTTCCGACCCTTAAGCTCATCATAGCCGTGTAACAGCCTGTAACTAAGTGAGATTTGGAAGTCTCAGCCAATACAAAGATTTAAAGTAGCATCTATTGGATTAGACCTTCCTTACGAGGATCTGACTTCGTAACCGGACCTCGGCCTACCCAAAGTTATTAAAAGGAAACCCCCATGCACTCTAAAATCAAATATAATAGATCTATGTATGGTATATAGAGTTATACCACGACAGGGCGGCTTCGCCATCTTTAGGTGCCAGGAAGGACAAGGAAAATCGAGGCACTCATTCAACCGGTGGGGGATCTCCTCTCTCACAATCCGCATGCGGAAAAAGGTCTTCCCTTTTGCTATCTTCAGAGACGCCAAAGAGCAGCTCAACCTCAATAAAGAAGGTGCTACTCCTATGCTTTCTCAGCTAACCCGTCCACCCATCCCTCTTCTAACAGAGAATGGTTTTACTTGTCTCATGCGCTTAGTGGTTCGGTGGTTTCACAGTCACCCACTTGTTTGAAACCGCTCATGGATTATTCCACCTCTGCATCAGTAGCGGTCCTCTCCCTTCTTTTACAAAGGATTGACAAGAAAACAGAGCTGAGGTCCAAGATTGACCGATCCTGCTGGAAGCGAATAGATACGGCCAATTCTCTTATAGATGAAGGAGGGGTGTAGCTCGTCTCGCTGTGCCCCCTGCAGTCCTGCATATGTGTATTCTAATTTTAAGGGCGATTGGCGGCCTGTCCCCTCTCTTTCCCGAAGGAGGTCAGCCAAACGCTCCAAGACAAAATGAAGAGCCCTTGATAGGGATCTGTGCTACCTGGGGAGGATGGCCCCATGGAGCTTCCCTGAGCTAAGCATGGACCGCTGCTTGAGCTTCTACGCCCCGACCCTAAGTTGTACCGGTAAACTCTGAGACGGTGGATCCCCCAAAAGAGGGACTTCCGCCTCCGAATCCACCCAGTTAGCCAAAGGTTTCAAAGCGTAGAGAGGAAAAGCTTCGAATAGTTATCTCAACATCCCCATTCAATTTCTTCAGCACCTTGTTCGTCTAACAGCGCACATAGTTTTGCCAATCCCGTGGGGGTCTTCTCTTTGAAGAAGGCCCCTGCATCTCTTCCGAGCTAGGCCTGGAAGGCATATTCCTCCAATGGAACTCCCGCGGACTCCGGGCCAACTGGGAGCAGCTGCGGAGGCTCGTCTCCTCCATTTTTCCCTTAGCTATCTTTTTTGCAAGGAACCAAGTTGGGCGCCGCCCCTTACCCATCCTCCAGGGGTACAAATGTTTAGCGACCCTGTCACCACGAGATGGGGGCCGGGAAGAAGGATGCATGATTTACTTCTGGCATGATGTATCCGTTCTTCTCTTTGCTTTAGATACTTGCTTTAAGGCAGTAGATGTTCACAGTTGCACCTGGATAGGAGGTATACTGTCATTTCTGCGTAGAATTCCACCTTCAGCCTACCTGGAGATGGGCAGGGTTGCCTAGGCCCTTTCTACTGTTCGGGGAGTTGAAAGGTAGATAACCTCCCTCTGGTCGGGTCCTTGCTGACTTGGGCGACGAACTGCAAATAGGTGTCTTAAATGTGTATGAGTTTACGCATCACTGCCCGAGAACCGCTTCATTTTCCTGTCTTGAACTATCCCTGTGCTCTTCGGATGCACAGCCTGATTATGGGCTGTAGATGGTCGATGACTTCCTTGGTAGTGATCCCTTTTCATTAAAATATAATTTTCTCGACCGCTGCCGCCTGAAAGAAAACTCCGTTGGTTCTTAGTGTGAGCGATGTGGTCCGCATTTCAGGAAAGGGCTGATTCTGTATACCAGTGGAGGAGATTAGGTCAGTGAATGTGGACATTGAGTTCTTCTCCGGCAACCTCATGACCACGAGCCTAACTACTATTCCTAGAACGTCGGCCGTTTTGCACGCCGACCCCTTCCGTGGTGATTAGCCAAGTGTGAAGTGGCCCTCAAACAGAAGCGTTATGCCTACATGTGCTATTATTGGAGCCCGAACGATTTTACTGTCGGTGAATTTCGTCGAACTTGGAATAGGTTATAGTATGTTGTGAAGCACGTTCACTGCCCTTTCTCTTGGGAATATGCGTCTTCACTTAACGGAAAGACCCCTCTTGCGAAAGAGTTGAAGCGAGTCAAAAGGATGTGAGGCAAGTTCTCACAGCCCCCCCCCCTCCGTTCCCCAGGAGAATGGGACCGCAATGTCAGATCTAGTTAGGTGAGCGAGGCAGGCATCGCCTTTGTTAGATTTTTCCAACAGGATCTGAAAAGAGGGTATCCTCCCAGACTCCTGGCGAATATCTCCTGTGCTCGATTTCGCAAACAGGGGAAGATCACTCGACCCCGCTTGTCCTTCTTCTGCGACAGAAGCCCTTTCTTTATCATCTTATATGGTAGTAGCGGATGTCCTAATGCACTACTTGCCCGATGAGAGACCCGGACGCTCCCTTGCCCCTGTCTATTGTCCTCAAAGTCTTTCTGGGATCATTTTTAATTATGGCCTGGTTCTCCTTGACAAATATTGATTAGAACGCTTAGCCTAAGGTTTCCAAACCGCCATACCATCGTAATCACAGCCTGATTCATCAAACTTTTTCCTGATTCTTCTCACCGTCCTCAGATTGACATCCAAGTATAAGAGATTTTCACAATGGAGTTCTTGGTGTAAATACCAAGTAGCACATCTTGCCTTCTCCAAGTTTTTTGACGAATGAATATAGCCATAGTATCGCTTCCTTTACAGATGATGTAAGACTGGATATACTATGATATGTAGAAGAGAGAACTGACGCCAGAAAACACGCCTCCACAGATTTCAGAGATAAATTACCAGAGGCACCATATATATATATATATATATATATATATATATATATATATATATATATATATATATATATATATATATATATATATATATATATATATATAAACTAAGAAAAGTATATAGAAAAAGTACGGACTTAGGAAGACGCCTCAATGTGTATAGTGAATGCACTGAAAGTTACAAAATAAGTGTAATCGGCTCATACATCCGCCAAACATATAAATGCTACTCTACGTGGGAACTTTTCCACCAAGAGATTCCACGCGTAAAACAAACACTCTTGAACAACGGTTTCTCGAACAGCATGATTGAAAAACAACTCCAATCATTTTTAAATAATCATTTCAAAGATACGGATAAAACGAAAAGTAATCAGGGAGCAGTAAACAACATCAAACTGTATTACAGAAATCAGATGTTCACGGCCTATAAAATAGATGAAAAAAACATTAAAGAGATTATTAACCCTAACATTAAGGTCAAGAATCAAATGGAAAAAATTCAACTTATTATATACTATAAAACGACAAAAGCCAACAATTTCCTTATGAAAAACAATAGCTGCCAAAACTCCTCGAATCTAAAGTAAATCAACATAGTTTACGAGTTCATCTGCCCCAATAAAGACTGCAAGCTTTATAATAACTCAAAATATATTGGCATGACAACTACCACCATTTCTAGACGTTTAACCATGCATCTGCAAAGCGGAGGGCCTAAAAGTCATATGGAGAGTGCGTACAACATCAACCTAACGAGAGCTATTCTAGTTGACAACGCCGTAATTAAAAGAAAGGAGGGAAATAAAGCGTGAACATCTTAGAAGCCATCTTAATAAACGAAGTAAAGCCGGCCATCAATAGTCAAGCGTTGAGCTGGAATCGAACATTAAAGTTGTTTTAAAATTCCACTCACCGGATTGGCTCGTTTCCTTTAACGTTGCGCTCAAGCCAGGCGGAATAAATATCCCCTAAAACCCGTTTTCTTTTCATTCAGTCCGATTCTGACTCCATCCACACATTTCATCAGTAAAGGAGAAAAAAATACATCATGATGCTCCAAAGATGATCGAATGAGATCGAAAACTCAGCAATTTTGTTTGGTTTTTACCAAACCCATTCATTTAAAAGAGATGAATACAAGACAAGTGATCTACCATCTACAAGATGGAATAAAAAAAGACAGAGGAATAGAAAGTTAGTTGCCAAAGGAAATTTACTAAGGCGAAATATACCATGGTCTTCAACAAAATTTGCATATATATATATATATATATATATATATATATATATATATATATATATATATATATATATATATACAAAGAAGGAGCAACTACAGGATCTGCGGGTGATCATACAACCACCACAGGGCTATGCCATTTTTATTTTCTGTCTTTCAAATAAATTTGAAGACAGAAAAAAAGATGCAGAAACCTTGTATAGCTATACAAGGTTTCTGCATCTTTCTTTCTGTCTTCAAATTTATTTGAAAAACAGAAATAGTATTGACATTGTTTCAGAACATCGTATACAGGTATGAGAGCCTACGTGGCAATGCCAGCGTTGATAGCAGTTTTATAATTTAATCATGCCAAATGTTGATGAACATTCTTTTGAGGTCGAAAGCGTCAGTTTAAGAAAATAAGAGGCTGGCAAGTGTTACAGGAAGCTTTCTGAACAGTTTCATATGCCTATAAGCTCTGTGCAATACATTATTTAAAAGTGGAGAAACGAAGAAATCGTCAGTAGCAAACCAAGAACAGGCGCCCTGAGGAAAATAATGCCTCAATCGTGCTTCCAAACTAGTGAGAATGGTGAAAAAAGATTCCAGAAGAACAAAGAAAGAATTAGTTGAAGTGTACTGCCCATTTACAAGGTGAACTAGAGCCAACAAGGAACCTCAGAAATTGAGCTCCCCATTGGCCCTAAGAAATCTTTAAATGGGCACACAAACCAAATACTAAATAATATGCATTTGTTAATAATTAATGTATTAATGCAAAGCAAACTGTATACTTTTAAATAATCCCAAACCGCCAGTTAATAATTAATGTATAAATGCAACGCAAACTATATACTTGTATGTAAATAATGCAAAAAACCGCTAGACAATGAAATCAATGTGCACCCACGGTAAACACACACAAACAGTCACACATTAGAAAACAGGTGCGAGCTGACTGTTTTCCCCGCGTTGTGTTAAGGGAGAGCATTGAAACAGCTATTCAAACAAGTAAATAATCTGATAAAGAGGAAGTCTGGTCTGGTCTGGTCTGGCCTGGCCCATAGTTTTTTGAAATGGATCCGCGGAAGACGGAATTTTATTTGCAACAAATGTCAGCCTGACCAGATATTTGTCAGATTTCCAAATTCAAGCACTCTCTCGGTGCACACGCGTCTACACTAGATTACGCACATACACAACAGCAAAATAGGCCCCGCCCAGCTAGCGAATTGGAGAAACGATGGCACGCCCCCAATGTATCAATAGGAAAAAAGTGCTTGTAAAAGACACGTGAAAATAGTCACTAACAAGATTGAAACCAACATTAATATCAAGGAGACAGACTCTCATACAAAGAAATTATGACAGTTAACACCGAAAGCCAGATACAAGGAAGAAGGAAAAGGTTACTTTCAGAGAATTTAGGGCGGTTGGCAAGGATCATGAGTAAATGATCAAATTGTGGGTACAATATAATGGTGAGTAAGTGGGATAAAGCGAGTCTAGTAGGAGAGTGGTTTCCTGTGAGTGGGGTGGATCACAGGACATATGTAACTGTGGGTTAGCCTAGTGTGACCTAGACAGAGGAAATCTAGCACCACATCTTTATGACGGAGCGGTGGTAAGATGAGGTCTAGTTTCCGAGTAGTGTCTTGATACAGATGACTTCGGTGAGAGGCGGAGTTAGCATGGCAGCTAACCATTGTGAATTAAGTATCTATTTCACGGATGGAGGAAGATCGTTGAGTTAGGAAGAGTAGGCGTGATGAATCACCCAGCAGAAGTTAACTTTATCTAAAGAAATCGCCACCTAAACTCATAGGAGCTGTCGGATCTCACGGATCACATGATGGTGGGAAAGATTAGTGAGATAGGGTTGAGATCGCACTTCGGGAATCCCGGAATAAAAATATTACGGTGGAAGGGCCCCCCGAAGAGGAGTAACCTGGCACCGTCTCAACCACGATGACAGCTGACGAGCTGTGGATGGAGTGGGAGCTATCTGTGAAGATGGTTCTTCTGAGTGTGAGCAATTGCACAATTAAGCCGGGCTTAGGGAATTACAAGTGGGAATGAGGTTGTTGCGGCCTTTTTGTGCGGTAATAATCCACCGAGGGTTACCCGCAAAAGAGAGCTGATAAATAGGGAGCAGAGGGAATGAGAGTGCGGAGAAGAGTGGTGTTATTATTCCTAAAACGTGTGAGTCATCCACAGAGGAGGGGATAGCAGAAGCAAAGGGGACTTTGGGGGAAATCCGGCTGAAGCGGCAGAATGTCTTCGCAGACAGAAAGGCACCATTAATTGCTAAGGGAGGTACACCAAACTGCGCGCGAATGCTACCCACTGGAGAGGATGCCACAACCCTTGAGGCCAACGAAATCCTCGGTTTAAAATTGTGTCAAGTTGAGGGAGGATCGAGGAAGATGTGGAGACATACAATGCGCCGCCAAAGTGCAGTTTTGACTTAACAGGGCAGTTTAGAGGCAGACTAAAGTGCGGAGATAGACGCCCCATGTGACTGACAGATCGCTCAGGATGTTGAGAGTGGATCGGATGCCGTCAACAAGGTCGGAAACGCGAGGCTTCCACGAAAGCTTCTCGTCGAAAATACGACCAAGGAACTTCACCCACTGCTTTGTCGGTGTGGGGACCCCATACATAAAGAACGATGAAACGTTGACATGTCTGTAGGGGCGGGGTGGAAGAGGATGCAAAAAGATTTTCGAGGAGAGAAAGAGAACCCCTTCTATGCGGAGTGGAAGAGGATGAAAAAAGAATTTCAAGGAGAGAAATGAAACCGTTTCTAAGTGGATCACTCGATAGCTGCAGTGATAGCAACTTGGATTTGCCTGGCGATCGTGGGGAGAGATCTACCGAGCAAGAAGATCAGCAGGTCGTAATTGTAGAGTGAGCAGCCAATTAAACGGAAAATGGATATAATTACCGTGATCATGATGAAGGAGAAGAGGAGCACGCTTCCTACTGAGCCCTCAGGGTACGTTTTTATCCTATAGAAAGAGCCTGGATTAGGATGAGCCTACTAAAACCTGGAAGAAGCGGACGTTCAGGAATTTCGAGATGAGGTTGGGCAGAAGTCCGCGAAGTTCTACAGAATGCAGACTGGGGATGATAGCGGAGCGGCGGGTAGTTTCATATGCTTTGTGGATGTCAGAAAATGCAGCCAGTGTAACACTACGGCGCAAGAATGCCTCTTGAATTGAATGTCTTGGCTAAAGCGTAAAGGGAGTCAAGAGCAAATCAAAATTGGTTGAAGCCAGCCTGACAGTAGGATAACTGGATTCGGCGTGAAACGAGAGGCGTGAGGCTACCATTTTCTCCATGATCTTGCATAAACAGTAAGTCATGGCTACGGAAGGGTAAGTTGAGATGTTGCGGGATTGAAGTCTGGCTTGAGGATAGGCACTAAAATAGCCTTGCGCCAAGCAGAGAAGAAACAGCCCTCAATCCAGATCTGATAATTATAAAGATCTACACGGAAGTGAATCGCCGATACGTGGGTGCGTTGGAAGAAGCAGTAAGAGATTCCATCGGGAATAAAGACAGTGGTTCGACCTAACTAAAGGACGGTGTTACATTTCACCTATAGAGAGTGATCGTAATCTTAGTCTCTTGTGGGTAGGAAAGGGTCCGAGAATGAGTTCTCAGAGGATTTTTAAATTGAGGATAAGTAGAGGGTTGCCTCTCAACAACCATTCCTCCTTCAAACAATAGTGAATCAGCATCCAAAATGACAGGTGGGAACGATGGGCCAGACTACCACCAATACCACGAACCCGGCGCCAGAAGTCGTTTGGGGAGGAAGGAGTTTGAGATTTTGGTCACATAGGCCATCCAAGAGGAACGGCGCCTCCTTGAGACAGCGACGGAGCACTGCTCGGCCGTAGCTTATTTGAACCATACATTGAGGAAACGGGTACGATGGTATCCGCGAGTCGCACGCTTCCTAGAGTGAACTTCTCACTACACTCAGGACCTCTGCTTTCTTTTTTATATAAGGGAGTTCTCTTTTGGCGACTATTATCAATGGCATCGATCGGCCAAAGAGGCTCGCTGCATCTTTCTTATAATCCTTCCTCCTCTCACCTCATCTTCCTCCTCGTAAGTTGCAGGTTCTCTTTCCAAGCGGCCCAAGTCTCACTGTGACGGTTCGTCCCCCTGGCGAAGCGTTTGGAATTTCCTTAAACGAAGAAAAAAGCTAAAGATATCTAAAGACAAGAGGCGGAAACATGTTAGTTAATGGAATCATGTAGGATGGTAGCGCCATTAGTCCCTAGCGTTGTGAACAAGATCTCCCGACCAGATAATGAAATGTACATAAAGATGAAAATGACTTTCACTATTAAGACCGGAAGTACAAAAGGAGGGGGGGGGGTCAAGTAGTATTTGTAATAAATAAAAAGTTAAATATGAAGAGCGAAGTGCTGAGGAACCCTGTACACGAGGGGGTGTTTGGGACTGCCCAGCTTTTGCTCGAGTTAGTGTAGTGAACGTAATGCGACTGTGAACATCTGTTAATTGGGTTTGAATGATAAATGAAAGGCAACCGACTCTTCTTCAAGCGATATCGAGCAGGGGGAAGAAGTGTGGTGGTGAAGAGGGTCTTGAAGAATACAAAATCGTACAAGTGGGGCTTCGGTACTCGCAAGTACGAATGAATCCACTCAAATAGGTCTTCAGTACTCGAAAGTATCAATGACTACTCAAATCTTAAGGGAAATTGCTGGCGGTTGGTAGCCTGGAATCAGAATAGGCAATTTTTAAGGTGAGCGCCGTTTTGGGGGGCTAGATTTGAGCCATTTTTATTTTTTTTTAACTTTAACATAAGTATATTAAACTTATATAAAATAACGGTAAATATGTAGATTAGCGGCCCGGCCGAAAAAAAAAATTGTGTGTAAAAATTATCGTTCACTCGTGTCGGAATATTCATGCGGGTTTGAGTCCTTTTCGAATTATTATTCTATAAACAATTAGGATTATATACTGGGGGGCTGTGCCCCCCAGACCCCCCCCCAATTTAATGAAACTCAGGATCATCGTAGTGTAGTTCCCTGATTGTGTTTACCCCCACACGAGCCGTCAACTTAAATGTACTCCAAAAAACGTGAAACATTTTGGAACACGGACGAAATAGTGCGTCCTATCGTTCGCGCCGATAATCTACATATTTACCAAAATAACATAACCTAGAGCCTAACTTAAATAAAAGCTTAAAAAACTAGAAATAGCCAAAAAAAAAGGCTAGGAAAAAAGTGCTAAAATAAGCTACCGAATGTCATTGAAGCCTTGAAGGTGTGCCAGATTCTAGTGGACCCTCATATCTAGAGGTGAGGTCTCGGAAAACAGGGGGACGAACTCTTCCTAATACGCAATATGCGTTCAAATTTAATTGATAGAATTCCCCCCTGTTCCCCTTTATTTGAAGAATTCGCTGTAATGAGACCGACATCAAGAGTATCTTAATAGAAAGGTTGAAATTATTTCTTAATACAAAAAAAAAACTAACCGCAATTAACTTAACCTTCCAACCTGAAAAACGGCAGAAACAATAGTAATTCTCAATTCAAATGATGAAAGGTGACGTACCTGTAATTTTGTCGCACCGAAACACAATTTTTTTCTTTAATCATGAGATCACTGTCACATTTTGGGGGTTTAAGGTGTCGTAAATTGTAAAGTTCATAAACAAACTGTCTCACTGAACGCATACAAGTTGCTTTCAAGAGATTAAGCTTCGCTGAAAAAGCTCTAACTTCCCTTATTTGACGCAGAACAGAGCCTAAATTGATAAGTTCCTTGCCGAAACGAAAGATTTTCTTTCGTCTGCTCCTGAAGTTGAGTCCGATGCATTTTCTAGTTGGCAAAATGCGCAAGTGCTCAAAATTTTCGAATTCATGGGCATTTTTCTATAAAATACCAGTGTATACAAGTGCGTATGGGCTGAACACTTTCTTGGTTTCTAGATTCCGTTTTACTTTGGTTTATAAATTGCAGTGCTCTAATCTTAATGAAATTTACGCCGTTTGTGAAGATAAGATTAAATTGATGGATTTTTTATTCAGTCGTGGAAGCTCGTTTTGCGTACAAAAGTAGGGAAAGTGTTTAGAATACTAGCATTTATACCAACGTGGTAGGAAACTAGTGTTTCGTTGTAAATGAAGTTCTCGAAAGGACCGGTGCAACTTTAGTGAATAGTGAAAGACTCGATTTTCGCGATCATCTTTTACTATTCACCGATTTTGAAAGCTTGTCCATAAACTCGCAATTTCGAAATGTGCTGCCGTTTGGGGGATTTCGAAACAGACAACTTTACAGTAGATTAGTATATTTTGTGCCGGGAAGTGTTGTGTGAGGTATTTTGTTGGAAAATACGCAGAAATTAGGGGGATGGGGTAGGGAAGATAGTCGAAAAAGACGAGTCGAAATTCGTTATACGAAAATGACATCGAGGGCAGGTCATGGAAGGGCAGTGGGTTTCTAGTCACGTGGAACGCTATTTTGGTGGCCTATGTCACTTTGTACTTTTTGGAAACTCCTATTTTGCGACTTTAAACTACTCTAGTAAAAGATATTGTCTGCACTACGGTCATTTCTTTTCCTGGAAGCCTTATAAAGATTTGGACGAACGAGGCTTTCGGCACCTTACAGTAAACTACAGGGTAAATATACAGAAGCCCTAGTGAATGATGCCCACACCATAACATCGCTTCGGTGGAATGTAAAGCGATAGCTGTCCTCATATGGAGGACGGAAGTAACATTTCACACTTTATCTCTCACCATACAAGTGACGTACTTCACATTGCGAAGCTCACCGTTTTGAATTGAGGAGTGGGGGAGGCTAACGCAAAAATCTTCTAGCCATTTAACAAATAAAGGTAATCGTTAAGCGTGCTATGATAATAAAAGTGGATCAGGGGAGATAATGTGGTAAAAAAAATCAACCTGCTTTTGGTTCTTTTCACGTTTGCCTATCACGAATTCGGATTAAAAGGTTAGTGCTTAATTAAACGGTGGTTATTTTGGTATTTTTTAATAAGGAGGATGCAAGCGTTTCAGACTACTAAATCATGCCATACTTCTTTGTATCGTTGTAATAGTGTTCTAGGAGTAATATTTTTATGGCAGAGAGGGTGTATCACCCCTTATAAATTCGCAAAAAGTCAATATTTCAAGCCGATTCTGCAACGTAAGAACTCTTCGACGCCATCTTGAAATGCCACGAGACGACCTTTATGGCATAGGGAAGAAACACTGTTTTGGGCGCATTTTTTGGTTAGGGGGCACAAAGCCAAAATGGCTGGTGACGTCACCAGCCAGAAAGGTCGACTGGCCACTGTGACTCCATAATAATATTCTGCGAAGCTGACTCGCTTCGACTTGCTTAAGCAAATTTATAAAGTCATTAGAAATTTCTATCCTTTAAAATAATAAATTTTTGCTGCTACTTTACTTTTCATTTTATACTAAATCAGGTTCAATCGGTCCATTACATTTATTTTTTAGGTTAAGGTTAGGTTAGGTTATATAACCAAAAAAGTACCAAAATCGGGAGTTTTGTCTTTATAAGAAAAACACGTTTTTAAGCTATTCGTTCACACTCGTGGATCAAATGGCTGTCTCACAGCCAGCCGACCTGGTGACGTCACCAGCCATTTTTGGTTTGTGTCGCCTAAACGGAAAAGCGCCAAACTGTGCATACAAGTAATCGTTCTTGCAAGACTGCAAATACTCAGAAGTACGAGGTTTAAATCTCAATAGAGTGTAGGTTAACCAGAATGGAAAAGGTGGCTAAAGGAAGAAAATGAGGAATTTCTGCCCATGTTAAAATGAGTCTCCTGTTTAATAGTTCCAATCTCCAGGATATATGTCATTTGTTTGTTGCAATCGTTCCCTATTTCAATATCCCAGTTTTTTTAATCCTAATTTTCCTCTATTTATTTGTTCCTTCCCTCGTTCTCCACATATTCAAAATGTCCTGATGGGATAACACCGATTTCCTTTCAATTTTCACTTCAAATTATATTAATAATTAATCTCATTTTGGATCAATCCTAGGCAACGACACGCTTTATGGGGGCAGGGGGAGTCAGTATCTCGGAATGATCTTTTTGGCGGTCATTACTTAGGATTGATTTTTTAAGTAAGTAATAATAATTGATTGATATGTTTTAGGGCAGTCATCATCTAGGATTGAAATTTCTTTACGTTCATTAATTAGGAATGGTGTTCTCGGAGATCGTTGTCTAAGATTGATCCTTCATTTTATATCCCTCCCTTTTCAGATTGACTCCCTCCCCTGGAAATTATTCCCTAATGGACGACCTGGTGCTCATAGAACAAATAAAGACATCGGGATTTCATTAAACTAAAAGTATGTGGTTTGTTCCTGACACTAAAGAACATATAAAATTAACGTCATGGACTCAAGTTTATGTATTTAGTGATTTCCTCTATCAATATATATATAAAAAAGCAAAATAAAAGAATCTCATTAAAAGAGGTAAAGTTTTAAAATCATGTAACGAAGTTAAATTGTATAAATAAACGAAAAAGATATGCGTGCTGTGAGTGTAAAGATTAGAGATTTGATGCATGTCAGCATCAATTCTGATGCATACCGAAACGTACAATCATTTACAGCCATATCGAAGGAAGCAAGCCAAAGCGACCACCCACACGTGCAGAGGCCGCGCGCTTCGGTGGAACTTCGCCATTCACATTTACTAGTCACGTATCGTCGCTCGCGATTGTGGGGCTAAAATCGCTCTATTGTCCGCACGTTAGAAATCTCCCCATAGCAATCCGCATTTCGCCTTCTTTATGGTACTAGCTACCAATCGTTACTATTCTCTAACTAAAGTGGTCAAAAATTCCTGCTGTTAATATAGCAATGAGTAGCCACCTTCACACTGAATCGGGCACGCTCCTCATACCCACTAAGCAAGTGCATATCTCCAATAGACCAATTTACCAGCCCTAAAATGAATTGTATCAAGTGTGTATTTTAACCTTCATTGCTATAATAACCGCATACCATCACTTTTTTCATTGCCATTTTCCTTACTATGGTTAAACCCTACTAACATTCATCGATCCACCAGAATACGTTTTTCTCGAGGTATGTCTGTGAAGACTCGCTCGGCGCAAGGGCGCATACATAAGCACGGGCAGATAGCCAACCCGAGACCGCCTGCGATATGTTTGGGGCGGTGGGGGGACCGCCTCCTTGATTTTTATACAGCGTGCGATTTACGGTTAACCGGGATTTGACTAATGGTTTCCAAAGTTGCAGTTAAAAGGATATATAAAGAACACGACCCCAAAATATAATATTAATATATATAATAAATGGAGCAATATATATATACAAAAAAGGGGGAACAAATTACTCGATAAAAATAGTTAATTGGATTGTGACACTTTATAATATGACAGATTTAAGCGGGAGGAGCAAAATTAACGTTAACTCGAACAAGTGATATTAATTACGATTGAGCGGGAAGTGAATTCAAAAGTGGATGCGGGTGACGATTGACGGGGTGTAATTAGGGGCTTAAAGCACAAGATCGCTTTACCTTGAAGCGTGGTGGTGATCTGAGAGGGGGGGGGGAGACGAACGGCACAGGTTTTCGATAAGATACTTCGGGGAGTTCTAACGAGGAGGACTGGTAGATGGGGGTTTTGTGTACTTGTTAAAGAACGAGATTTTCTCTGCTCCAGAGAGATGGAATCTCAAACACGAGATGGTTTGTTCTGCGGTTCGGTAGGGAGTCTCAGACACGAAGGAACGAGAGTCTTGAAGGGTTTCTGAGATGAGGGTGTCCCACAATTCTCAGGGAAGAAGGTGGCTCGATAGCTTTTCTCTGAACAGGGGCCAAAGCTTCACGACGGGAAATCTGCTGGTGAGATCTTAACGAGGAGGTACGAGTCGAACAGGGGCTGTGTGGCTCCGTGGGGGAGCAGACAAAACGGTCTGAACGGAGGGACTGGCAGACTCTCAATCTCCTCGAGAAATGGCGGAATCAGCGTTAAATAGCCAGGTGGCTGATCTGATAGATAACCCCAAGGCATGGCCTTCCCTAGTGGATTCTCGACGTTAGTCTATGTAAACTTACTTCGAGATAAAGAGTCGGATCGGACAGCGAAGTTTGCAGCTAGCATCTGGAGGATTGTTTGTCCTCCTTGTGCTTTCCTGACCTGTCCTGAGCTCTCCTGAGTTACGATAATAACACTAACCGTCCCTTTTAAATCATGGACGAGGCCTTCCGCCCGGATAATGATATTCAAATAAAGATTTGAATGAAATTTTTCAAATTTAAACAAATATATGAAAATACATGGATAAACGATGAATCCATGGTTAGAGCGAGGAAAATTTCAAATATCCATCCATTATTTGAGAGACAGAAAGAGAGACAGAGAGACAAATAAAGAAAGAGGGAGAGAGAGGGGCATGGATAGAGACAAAGAGATGGACAAAGAGAACGAGAGAGAGAGAGAGAGAGAAGAGAGAGAGGCAAATGAGACAGAGATATAGAGAGCTACAAGGACAAAAAGTACCCTAGGAGATCTTACGGTCCATTCAAAGAGGGTACCCTTGGGCTAACAGTTGAGCAGGCACAGTTCGGCACAACGATTTAAGTGCCCAAACGGCCAATTTTCAAGACTCTGTCCAGTCTTGACTTGAACTAATCAACAGAATTGCTGTTGACAACTTCCACTGGAAGTGCGTTCCAGACCGTAGATTTTGTATGAGAAAAATTTTACCACACAGATCACGGTTGTAACGTTTCAGTTCAAGTTTGTACCCGTGATTTCTCGTTTCCACCCCCACCCCCCCGAGTTGGAAAATATCCCTGTAGTCTACACTATCGAAGCCTTGAAGTATTTTTAACACTTGATAAGCTAAACATGCAGTCTCCGGGTTTCCAACGAGAACAGATCTAATTCCCTTAATCTATCATCGTAAGAGGCAAGAGAGACAGAGATAGAGATATATAAAGAGAAAGAGAGAAACATCGAGAGAGAGAGAGAGAGCAAGTGAGAGAGAAACAGCAAGAGAGAGACATCAAAGGAGAGAGATAGAAGCAGCAGGAGAGAGAAAGGCAGCGAGAGAGAGAGTGAGAGACTGCGAGAGTGAGCGAAAGAAAAACAGCAAGAAAGAGAGAGAGAGCAAGATAGAAAAAGTCCGAGAAATATAGAGAAGATAGAGAAAAGGCAAGAGATTAAGAAACTGGGATAATAGAGAGAGAGAAAGAGAGTTGAGAGATATTTATAGACAGCAAGAGAGGGGTAGCGAGAGAAAAACACAGAGAGAGAGAGAGTGAGGGAGCGCGCGAGAAAGACAACGAGTGTGTATGTGTGTGTGAGAGAGAGATAGAGATAGATTTAAGAGTGTGTGTGAGATTAAGAGTGTGTGTGAGATTAAGAGTGTGTGTGAGATTAAGAGTGTGTGCATGTGAAATTAAGACTGTGTGTATGTGAGAATGGGATGGTGTGAGTGAGTGTGAGAGATTGTGTGTGTAGGAGAGAGAGAAAGCGATTCCCAGAGAGGCCTCCCATTCGTAGGATTTATGTGGCCATAAGCCGTTATTTCTTCTTAAAATTTCCCGTATTCGGACAAATCTCATTTCCTTCAGTTTTTCTTAGCGGGTGGAATGATGTTATTCATGAAGTGTGGAATGAATTAGTGTGAGCTACCACGTACACATCTTCTCAATACACTTTATCTCCCCTTATAATTCTCCACTCCTAACCGATGAAAAGGTGTTAGAGGTGATCATAATGGACAGGAGAGGGGAATGGATAAATGGCTTATTTATGATAAAAAGGAGAATATTGGGAAATCATATGAAATCTCCCTAATATCTGACTTCTCTGGTTTTTCGGCATATAACCACTCTGACCCATTTTCAGAATAATGGGTATGCACGAATGCGCCCAAAGATGCCTGGGTAGGTGTAAGGTACTTCCCCCTATGAGATCGAAATTACTGAACCCGAGGCTTATATATTTACATCTATGTTATATGCGTGTTATTCTAGGGGTTAAAATACCTATCTTATCTCTGGTTGAACGTCGCCAGTATATTGAACAGATGAAATTTCAAAGTGATGAGAAATACTTTGGAAAAGTAACAACCATACAAAACAGAAACTAAATTTTAAAATAGTTAAATTAGCTCTCATTTTCTTAGGTTTAGTTAGCGATTATTATTTACTTAACAGTAATCACTCTTCCAGTCCATTAATTATTTCTTGTAGTATTTTGTCCGATTTGTTTAAAGCTGTTTTTGTAGAAGGTCGGTAGGCGAACTTCAGCAATTATACTCACGTGGCATGCGGCCGACGGATGACCGGCTGCCTGCTCATAAGTAATGAGGTGGGACAGTATGTCCTCCTTGGGTTCGGGAAAGTTTAAAGCTATTTAATCTAGGCGAGTGCGTAATCGTTGGCAGGGAGGTTCTTTAAATACCAAGTTTCATTCAAGGTTATCGAATGAATAAACCCCAAAATAAAGGTTTAATTACAACAAAAGCAAGATAAATAAGGAAATATGTACATAAGGATGAAGTGAGAAATTATTTCGGGCTCAAAGGAAATGATGACAATGGGAAAACGTCTTCGGGATGGAGTATAAAAGGTGGAAATGCTTTTACCTTGTAAACTTGACTCTTGGTGAAGAGGGAGGGGGGGCTAAAACTCGGATTCTTCGGGGTGAGATAATCTTGTGGCACGGGCCAAGTAATCTCAACAGCGGGCAAGAGTGGGGTAATCTTGAATACTGGGCGAATTACTTTTGAAAGGTGAGTGAAGATATTCTTGAAGTCGGGGTGAGATGCTTTGGGATGCGAGCATAAGTAATCTCGAACGAGGGGGTAAAATATTCTTGAAAACGGGATGAGACGAGTGGGTCACGCAATTCTCCGAGAAAATGCCGCTTTACGAATTTGCCTATTGACTATGGCCCCAAATTCACGGCAATTAGTCTAGCCAACGAAACCTTCTAACTCTGAAGTTCAACTCGAGACGAGAGGTATGTATCTTCACAGAAAGTGGGAGGTACTCTCTCTCTCGAGTAACTGGAGACCTCAGAATAAATACTCTGTTGTCTTGCTCGCTAGAAGGACTCCGGGGCATGGCAGTCCCAGGAGAATGTTGTGGTGGCATTCTTTGTCTACTAGATGAGATAAAGTCTTGGGAAGACGTTCGTTCGCCTCGAGACAGGGGGAGGGGGTTAGCTGGAGACTCGTGTTTCCGGGGGATTGGTATGTCCGCGGGGCATAGGGTTCTCGGTGAATGCGTCTCAGCAGGGGATCGGCCGGCGTAAGCAAACACAGCTTAAAGACACGTGGTCTCTACCCGACGGAGGGGGCGTCAAGGTGGACATTCGAGGTCGTCCTCTCACAATCAGACTCTGTCGAATTCGGATTCAAATTCGATTTTGACACATTTTGGCTCCCGGCTGTCAAATATGAAGATCAAATTTTGAATCACAACACAAAAAACTACAAAAATAAATAGCCTAACCCCATCGTTGGTGCGTGCAGTCTTTATCGGCTTAGTGCTCTTTTGTTTTGTTTACTTGAGAAGCCTGGAAATATAAAACAGGTCAGCGCGGCCCATTTAAATAGAGTATCTAAAAAACTAAAACCCTTTAAATAACCTCCCAACCCGGACCTTCTGCTCCTAGTTAAATTAACATTTACCTCAGTGATGCTAATCAAGATCGTAATGAATGGGTATCTCTCGCATCGGTGCGATCATCTTTGTTTCCGGAGGCTTATGACGTCATACCCACAGAACGTAAGTCTTCCTCTCTTTATCGAGTTACTTGTTGAACTTCGTCATTTTTTGCTCATACACAGAGGGATAGCAATGTCAAATAACTGCGATATTCTATTAACTTTTTAACATAATAAATATAGATTTGCAACACATTTCACACCTTAAAAGAAGTATATACCAACGCATGTTCGATTAGTGAATTGTGTCTGCAACTAAAATAATTAAAAAAATTCTCAGGCACGTTTAAGGTCGCTGTAAACCTCTTTTACGATGTCTGCAAAATGTATTTCACACCAAACACAAATCATCATGCAAAGCTTTCAAATCATAAACAGAACGGAATGGGAGAAAAGGTGAGGAAATTCTCGGCTTGAAATATTTCTTATTGTGACATCATAATAAATGCATTGGAATAATATAAACATTAAAACTTGAATTATAATAATTATAATATTCAACATTCAATATACATTATATTATAATATATAATCTACATCTATGTATTTTATTTATGTTCTACTTTTATTTTATTTTATATTTTATTCTTTATTTAATTTGTTTATTTTATTTTATATTTCATTTTATTTTATACAGATTGGAATGAAAGTAATGTCCTAATTTGGGGTATATATTAAAAATGAAAAACCTCCATCCATCTTTCAACAAGCTTACAAATGCCACGCTTTTAAAAGTCTTTAGATTTTAATGCGAAATATGAATCCAACTAGTTTTCAACTATTCTATTAATGTCAACTACGACCATCCAAATATTTCTATAATCCCCTAAACAAGTGATCATCAGAAGGAGCAAGGTCAGGTGAATGTGGAGGGTGAAGCAATATTTCCCACTCGAGCTCCTCCAAGAGATCTTTGGTCATTCGAGGTGTGTGAGGACGGGCATTAGTGGGTGGAGGATGATAGCCCTTCTGTTGACTAAGAGAGGTCACCTTTGGCCCAAAGCGGCTTACACACGACGAAACTGATGGCAGTAGAGGCATTGATTGTTGTCTAACGGTTGTTACTGGATAATTCCTTCAATATCCCACCATACAGTAAACATGATATTTTTTGGAGGAAATCCTCCTCTTGGTTGTTAAGAAATTTTGCTGGCTCGAATGATCCACAAACGGCGGCGTTAAAGTTTACCATAAAGGAGCTACTTTTCATCACTAGTAAGAAGCATAGCCATAAAGGGGGCTTGAAGGTGTCGTGAAAGCAATGACTCACAGCGAGCAACACGCTGTTACATATTCACCGTAGAAAGTTCGTGCGGGACCCAGATTCCAATCACTGGAACCTATCCAATCATTTTCAGTTTATGTATAGCAGTCGTATGGGTTATGTTAAATTGTTCTGCGAGTTCCTTAGGAGTTATAGCAGGATTTGCTGAGACAATAGCTTTCAACTCTTTGGAATCAAGTTCCTTTGGACGGTCTTCTTTTGGTCCACTTTTTAGACTGAAATCCCCACTTCGGAAACTGGAAATCCTTTCGTGTAACTTCTTTTATTTATTACATCATCCCCATTAGGGGAGAATATCGAAGAAGATTATGAACATGATTTTTGTAATCCGAAAGAAAAAGATATAAATTACTCTTTGCAGCATTCCTGAACGATAACAAGAGGCACTACTTTAGTAAATACTACCTAAAACTTTATTCCAGAAAATCGGACATTACTTTCGTTCCAACCTGATATTAATATATTACTGTATATTATATATTAATAGAGAGTTTTTCAAAAGAATGATCTTCATAATAGGCGAGGGGCTAAACCACGTGAGAGGATGGTGTTTACACTGCACCATCAAGCTAGGCGGAGTCGCTGCCTCTAGCAGCCAACGACTAGCGGACAGAAGAGAGCCTCGAGTGATCCCCCACAGCCAAGTATAGGGGAGTAAACCTTCCAAATCAGGAGTGGAGCCCCGAAGGTGGACCAGTGCACTGTCCTCATTGACTCCGGCAGCTCTTGCAGCCAACCTGGTACCAAACGTACTGCTCTGCATTTCCTTGGATGACACCGGCGAGGCCGAAATGGGGATCTTGACGACTGGGTAACCCAGGATCTCCATACACTTCGCCCAGGCATGTACCCTGGAGAGGTCACTCGAGTGCCGCTGTCCGAGCGACAGAAACAAAAGGTGAGGCTGACATTCATGCGCAATCTCCATTGTCTTCTGAAACAGAAGGATGCCAACAACAATACATAATATATTGTTAATATTTTTTTGTATAGTATTTTGTTTTGGCTGAGTTTGTTGTTGTTAGTTCTTGTTTTTATTTATTATCATTTGTTTTTTCTATTTAAATTTCCATTTCTTATTTAATTTTAGTTTTTGTTCTGTTGTTTTGTTTGCTTTTTATTTATTTTATATTTACATTTATTTATATATATATATATATATATATATATATATATATATATATATATATATATATATATATATATATATATATATATATATTTCATATACATTCATGGTCAAATGTTTTAAGACTAATATATATATTTATTTTTCTTCATTCGTTTCTAAAATTTTACGCACTAGGAATAATTATTCTAATATTTAAATTATTGTAGGTTTATTAAAAAGTGAGCATTTAAGAATAATAAAAAAAAAACGGTGGATACCTTCGCTAAATCCAAAATCGCCCTCTGGTCCTATTCCTGGAGCAGGTGAGTTTCAATCTCTGGAGCTTTGCTATTCGATCAAAAGAGTAAATTGGTGCAAAATATGGGTTAAATGATTGATTTCTAATTATAATCGTTTGGTCATATTTCTTTTGTAAAAATAAATGTTTGAATCTTTTTCAATTATAGAAATGTTTTTTTAAATGAAAAGCGTTCAACCATTGTTCCTGACGCTCAAGAGCTTCAAATGAAGGCCAAGATCACCTCTTGGTAAGGTCAGTTCCAAACCTACTCCTAGTACTAAACTTACTCACGGATGGAAAGCAGGTGGGAATGCTTCAGCGCGTACCCTGAGGCGGAGACTTTTCGAAAACGGTCGCAAAGTTGAGAAAGGTTGCAAAGAAACTGCATCTCATCCAGAAAAACCTTACGGATAAACTTTATTTTTGTAGGGAATATAAATAATGTACTGTTGAAGATTCGGCAACGTGATATTCTCTATTGAAGCTCCCTTCCGCTTGTTTGGAGCTTCTGGAATATCCGTTGTCAGGAGGAGAAAAGGGAAGCGTTTTCACGATTCCTGTCTCTTGCCAACGGTAAAGCATCCGGATACTCTCCATATCTGGGATTGCTTCTTCTTTAAGGAAACTGAAGCACTAACCATTTGCCAGGAATACTGCCATAAACACAAAATGGTACTAAAACTTGCTTCATCACCACTTTTTTCAAACAGTCAGACCAATTTGGGGATGATAACTCTATTTTTAACATATATGCGTACCTTGCCACATGGAAAAAACAATAACAAAATTTTTGGCTGAAAATAAGACCGAACTCTTGGGACCTTGGCCCCAAATTTAAAATCCAATAGAGATATTACCACAAATTTAGTTTCTATCATGTTGAAATGAATTTATGCTGTTATGTAGAACATCATTGAAAATATTGAATGCGGGCATCACTTGACTGCATTTATTAAAAAAGATGGTTTGGGCTCTAAATCTTGTAACAAAATGCAACGTTTGATTAGTTCTCTCTATCTCTCTCTCTCTCTCTCTCTCTCTCTCTCTCTATATATATATATATATATATATATATATATATATATATATATATATATATATATATATATATATACATATATATGAATCAATTAAACCACATTGAAAGAGAAAACGGAATAATTTTTCCTTGCAGTAATATTTTCATTACCTTTTTTCGGAAAAATCCGTGCAGGGAAGGGATTCGAACTGTGATCAAAGCGGTGTTCGCTGCCTTAGTTTGCCTGGTTCGAATCCCTTCCCTGCACGGATTTTTCCGAAAAAAGGTAATGAAAATATTACTTCAAGGAAAAATTATTCCATTTTCTCTTTCAATGTGGTTTAATGGATTATATATATATATATATATATATATATATATATATATATATATATATATATATATATATATATATATATATATATATATATATATATATATATATATATATATATATATTTTATATATATATATATATATATATATATATATATATATATATATATATATATTTTATATATATATATATATATATATATATTTTATATATATATATATATATATATATTTTATATATATATATATATATATATTTTATATATATATATATATATATATATTTTATATATATATATATATATATATTTTATATATATATATATATATATATATAAAATATATATATATATATATACATTTAGGTTTTTTTCCTATAATACAAAAACCTAAGAGAACACATAATTTACAATGAATTAGAATATTAAAAATCCTAGAGGAATATAAGGGAGAACCATCAAAACAGTCACCTATGTTGTTCTGACTCCAGAGAGAAGTTGGGAGGAGGGGGTTGAAGTGGACATAGGTAAGATTGTATTGGTAGTAGAGCTATGTCATAAATATAGGAGCAGCGAAAGAGTTACAATTAAGACTAGGGACACGAGATTTAATATAAAGGTGTTCTAGTATTCTTAAGCTTTGATCATTGTTATCTTTATTAATTATTGTAAAATTATCTATAGTTATATTGTCCTTGCATTTGATTGCATGTGCTCTGATAGGGGATGGTTCTTTACGATTATGGGGTTTTCCAGTACAAGCGCTGATGCCCATGTGTGAGGAGAACCTTGTTCTCAGGGGTCGAATCGTGATGCCTACGTATTTTCCTTGGAGACACCGAGCACAAGTAAATTCGTAAACAACAAGACTGCGCATCCCAAGAGGAAATTTATAATTTTGGCCGAACCAACTGACAATATTAAGTTTGATAACAAATACTAATTCTCTATTAAGGGAACCCATTTCGCGAAAAATAACATATTTTGAGTCTTTAGGAACATCGAAGGAAGGATTGGAAAGTAAATATTGGGAATTTTAAAATTTGCAAATGAGGGTATTTACTACTGACAGGGGATGGCAATTATTCTGGAAATAGAATCTTAGGAATTCGAATTCTTTATGTATTCGAGAGAATGAAGATAACAGGTGGAAGCCACGACAGATGAGTATCTTGTTGGAACTCAGTTTGTATGATAAATCACAAATAGTAATAGAAATTTGTACCCATATTATTTAACGTAGTTTTTCTATATGTGATTTGATTTTTTAATTAAAATGACTAAAAAAGTTTTAGCCATAATTTTTTTTTCAATTTATAGGGCGTGGCGAAATTGGAGAAAACAAATTTTCCATTATCTTCGATAAGCAGGGGTGACATTTAAAAAGGCTGATCGAAAGATAGTTTCTTCGCTGTGTGAGAAAAGCTTATTTTATGTGTTACCTTCTCGTGTAAGTGATAAGAGCTACTTCCGAGGGCCTTGAGGAAGACTGTGTTTGCCAAAATTAGCCTTTTAACCGCATAATTATGATTTCGTTACTACAATAATTTTTCTCAATTTATAAGGCTTGGCGAAATTGGAGAAAACAAATTTTCCATTCCCTTCAATAAGCAGGGATGACATTTAAAAAGGCTGATCGAAAGATAGTTTTTTGGCTGTGTGAGAAAAGCTTATTTTATGTGTTACCTTCTCGTGTATGTGAGCAGAGCTACTTCCGAGGGCTTTGAGGAAGACTGTGTTTGTCAAAAAATACGCTTTTAACCGTATACTTATGATTTCGTTACTGCAATAAGTTTTCTCAATATATATATATATATATATATATATATATATATATATATATATATATATACATATATATATATATATATATATTGTCGTGTGAATGTGAGTTATGCTATAGCCATCGAGTTTCTACAATCGAGGACTTAAATTGAATTAGGGAATTTACTCATGAATGTCGATTCAATAACATTACGCGCTATACTAACTTTAGCATGACAAATGATTTTAGCTCAGGTTCACTCGATGTTACGGTTAATTTGTGACATATGGATATGAAAAGAACTACCCTCTTCTACACGCCGTACATTATATTTGTGTTAAGATATATGTTTTGGAAAACGTAAATCAAATTTCCCAAAGTAATATTTGGTACAATCCATACGTTTTACGTAATATACATTGCGAATGGTGGATGGAGCATTCTGCCCTAATAGTTTATAATTAGTATTTTTATAGTTAAATGCAATATAAATGCATAATAATTTTAAAATATGAGGGAGAGTAGCAAAAGCTGGATTAAAAGGAAGTACGAGAATATTCTTTATACTAAAAGGGGGGTGAGGCGCGAAACGATAAAAAGACTTTTTAGCTAACTAAAGACATTTGTGGTGCACACAATATGTACACACACAAACCCATGAAGTAGTAATGTGTACACTCAGCCAATGTAAATAAATTTATGTGTGTGAAACGAAACAAAAAGAAACTCAAGTGAAACAATGTAACATGTTGTGGTGGAGCGAATGTGAGTGTGAGTGAAGCATCATTCCCCCCCCCCCCGCCCTTTTCAATACTCTCTCCCTCCCTCTGTAAGAATGTGTCTGTTTGAATGGGAATGTTTTTTCTTTATATATATATATATATATATATATATATATATATATATATATATATATATATATATATATATATTATTTATTAGGGATTTCATGTTTTATTTAAAATGGTTTTTTTTTTTCTCTTCCTCAGCTATTTACCCGTTTCTTTGATCGATAAGCCACTCTATTAAATACTCCAAAATTTAATCGCCACCATTTGTAAGGGGTGGCTGAGAGTTTAGTTTGGAAATAATGCAATTAAGTTATTGTAAGTCCCGACAGAAAGAGAGGGCTTTGATAGCCTCAATCGCGACCAGATCTCATTACACCGAGCTCGGAGGCATCAGCCTTTTTTTGTAAGACGTCTGCGTTAATTGTGACCACACAAGTGGCAGCCAGCAGAACTATCCCTGGTGCAAAACGTGAGGCCTTTTCTTATTTTGTAGTTGGATCCAGTGTTTTTTAGGCCTCTGTATATGATTGCATACCGGTTTTGTTTGCTCATTTATCTTTTTTTGTTTTTTATTTGTCTTTTTGGTTGTTCGTTCGTTTAGTTATATTTGATAAATTATTGATTACTGATAGAATTATATATATATATATATATATATATATATATATATATATATATATATATATATATATATATATATATATCGATATCTCAATTATATTTACCCCCATATCTATTGTAAATATTTACCCCATATTTTTTGTAATTTTTGTGAATAGAGGACTGTATATCCAACCGTTTCATTTCTCCCTCGATTTCTCACGTCCGAATTAATGTAGAAAGCGTGTTGGAACGATTGGGGTTAAAGCGTAGGTTCGTGGCCCGCTACATTTGGCGCCCGAATAGGGACGTGAGATCTCTAAACCGGGAGCGTGACAGGATTGGATTGCAGTCCGTCATCGGATTGGATGTAGTGATTGTTTTTCCCTTCTTCTGTCCTTTCTTACCAACCTGGAAGGATGGCTTCTGTGGAGCAGGGTCTCCATGATGAGGTTGTGCGACTGAGGCTTGAATTGAGAAAGAAAGCGGAAGAATGTACAATGTTAAGGAGCGTGATTTAGGGATTGAAGAATGATATGATGAGTATGGATGAGAAGACAGACTGGATGAGGAAAGAAATTGACTAGAGACAGAAGCATGTCGACCAACGAAAAAAGGACCTATATGACATGATGAAGGGATCAGAACCGGCCCCAGGACCCTCGGCCCTGACGCCTGTTCCGACTGAATGGGATAAGACGAATGAGATGAGTGGAAGTGTGTACGAGTCTAGGGAGGATAGGATGATTGTGAGTGATAGGAAGGACGGAGAATTGAAGAGAGTGGAGCGCAGTGAGGAAGGAAGACTAGGTCAAAGGGGAAGGATCGGAAGGTGGTAGGGAAGAGTGTGGACTCATTGTACTTGAAAGAAGGAGAGAGTGATGGTGTGATTGGTGAGAGCGAGAGCAGCTCAAGTAAGAGTGAAGTGAATGTGGGGAACGGTATTTCTATAAGGGAAGTGCCAAATGTGGATAAGTTTAGGCTGCAAGGTAGGAAGAGTGTGAAAGAATTCTTCGAGGAATTTGAGCGGTATTTCAAGCTCAAGTACCCGGAGAATATGGAATACTGGAAAAATGTTTTAGGTGAGTTTTTGGGTGGAAAAGTATAAGAGTTTTTCCGCGTGATCACGAGTGTGAGTGAGCCAAGGTATGGGGTGGTGAAGGAGAGACTGGTTGAGCAGGTGAAACGAATGAAAGAGAGTGCAAAGTATAAAGGTTGAATGAATTTGAGAAGGCTCGAATGGGGAAGAGTGAAAGTGTGAACATGTATGCACATAGAATTGAGAGTATGGAGAGAAAGAGATATGGCGATGATGATGTGAATGAATGTAAACAATTGATGAGAAACTTCCTTGATACGGTCCCGCGAAAAATAAGTGAATGACTGGTAAAAGAAAGAAGAGAATGAGGCTGACAGATGAACGGTTGATGTGGGAGAATGGATTGGAACTGTTGGAAGACGGGAGATTTGATAAAGAAATTGATTTAGACGAGGATGGATGGTACAGTGTGAATGTTGGGGGTAAGAAACCAAGGAGCTTTCCTCCACCACAGCAGTTTGTCAGCTATCGGGATGCCCTGAGGGCTGCGCTAGCTGTGGTGATGTCGAGCTTCCTGGGCCGGTAGACCTGATGGGCGAATGGAGGATGGGCAAATGGAAGGGGACAGATGAGTGGTAAGCGCGTGAATGGATATATAAGGAAGCAACCGAGGTATGTCCAAGCGAATGAGAGGTCAAATGGTGTGAAAAAGATTGTGGAATGTCGTAGGTGTGGAAGGAAGGGGCATATGTTGCCGGAATGCAGGTGGACGTCTGGTGCATGTCTTGGGTGTGGTAAGAAAGGGCATATGATAAAGGATTGCCAGGAAAATGTGAAAGAGTGCTTCGAATTTAAGGAAAGAGTCCATTTGAAGAGAGACTGTCCGAAGTTGAATGGTGGAGCGACTGCTATGGGAAGTAGGAAGTATGATGGGGTTAATTGCAGAAATGCTGGTCATTATGCGAGGATGTGTCAGGACCAGAGGAATGTATGTAGTTATTGTGCTATGAAAGGACATTCGAGTGAAAAGTGTTGGATTAGACTGAGAGCGAAAGGTGTAATGGAAATTCTGAAGCGGGAAAGTAAATTGTAAGAGGATACCGGGTGAAGTATCCTCTGGGTGCATGAGTGCAAGTAATGTGTTGGTAAGTCTGTCTAGTGTGAAAGTGTTGTCTGGTAGGAAGTATGAGTGTCTGAGTGTGAAGGTTGAATTAAATGGGAATGAGTGTTTGGCGTTGATAGATTCTGGATGCAAGACGAGCTTGGTATATAAGGATGTGTATGACAAGCTGAGTGATAAAGCCCTCCTGTCTGAGTGTAATGGTAGTTTGGTAGAGATTGGTAGTATGAAAGTGCCTGTGATTGGGGGGATAAGGTCAGCTGTTTGAATGCATGGTATTTTGATGAATGAGTGTGAATTATCTGTGATTAATAAGGTGAGTAGTGAGTATGGCGTGATTTGGGGGTATGATTCTATGAAAGTGAACTGTATGGTTGTGCATCCTGCGAGTGACCAGATTGAGAGAAAGATTGGTAAAAATGGGGTGTATAAGTTTTATGTAGGGAAAGATGGTAGTGTTTTGAGGAGTGTGTTTACCGGTATTGAGGTGACTGCTATGGAGAGTGTAAGGCTTGTGAAGGGTGAAAGGGTGTCTGTTAGAGTGAGTTGGAGTCAGGATATGAGTTCGAATGTGGGTGAGTGAAAACACTGTGTTATTGGATGAAAAGGATGCGTGGTATAAGTTAAGACGTGTTGCTCGTGTGCTTGATGGCTTGATGAGAATGAATGATCCTTTTGTATGTGTGCAGGCGGACCCCAGAGTGAAAGGACAGATGAGAGGGATCCAAGTCTGAGATGTACTAGGTCACCTCTCCACTGTCAATGAGGTAGGTATGGATGATAGCACAGATGTCAGAGTGAATGTTGCAAATGAAAAGACATGTGAATGGATGTATAATGAAGTGGAAAGGACTGTGGAATTGGATGAATATTTGACTGAGTACGAAAGGGAGGATGTGTATTGAATGCTGTTTGAACGAAAGGGGGTCGTCAGTAAGGGCGAACTGGATTTCGGGTATTGCGAAGCTTCCGGAATTCAAGATTGTCCTGAAGGAGGATATCCAATTTATGAGCGGCCGAGACATTTCCCGCGTCTGGTTGCTGGTGAGATTGAGGAGCAGTGTGCGAAATTAGAACGATTGGAGGTGATTGAAAAAAGTGAGAGGGCATGGGATAGTCCGATTGTGCCTGTACGTAAGCCGGATGGAAGATTGCATCTCTGTGTGGATTATCGAAAGGTGAACAAAAGGACTGTGAAAGAAAGGTTTCCGATGTGTGTGGTATCTGAGTGCGTGTATAGTATGCCTAAGATAAAGTGGTTTACAAAGCTGGATTTGGTACGGGGGTATTATCAGATGCCCATTGCTGAGGAGAGCCGGCCGGTGACGGCCCTTTCCTCTACAAAAAGGCATTATCAGTTCCGAAACCTCAGCTTTGGGTTGGCTAATGCTCCCGGAGCCTTCCAGCGGGCGATAAATGTTGTGTTGAGAAAGTTTGCGAGTAAGAATGTGATTGTCTTTATAGATGATATTTTGATTATGACTAAGAGTTTTGAGGAGCATTTAAGATTGATGAATGATGTGTTGAGAACGTTGGAGAGTGTTGGTGTGAAGGTGAAAGTAGCGAAGTGTGAATGGTTTGCGAAAAAAGTGGAATTCCTTGGGCATATAGTGATTGAGAATGGGTTACGAAAGTCGCCGAAGTATTTTGAGAAGGTGCAAATGTTTCCGAAACCGGTGAATGTGAAGCAGCTGAAGTCGTTTCTAGGTTTGATTGAATTTCAGCGAAAGTTTATACGTGATTGTTTGGGTGTGAGTAAGCCTCTGACTGAGTGGATTGGCAAGAATGGTAGTACGATTGTTAGGTAAAATGATAAGATGAATGAAGCGTATGAGAGACTAAAAGAGGCAGCGGCTGAAGATGTTGAATTGGCATACCCGGACTATAGTGTGAATGCTAAGATACTTGAATTGTATACGGATGCGAGTGGGTACTGTATGGGAGGTTTTCTGATGCAAGAGCAGCGTTTGAATGGAGAGAATGTCAGGCGAATAAATGTGTATGTATCCAAGGCTATGAATGCGGCAGAGCGAAAGTATTCGACTGTGGAGCGAGAGTTGGCTGCGATAAGGTATTGTTTGAAAGTGTTGAGTTTGTTTTTGTATGGTGTGAGGTTTGTGATCAAAACAGATCATCAACCTCTTGTGTATTTGCAACGTATGATATGAGCTGATAGTAGGATTTCGAGGACTTTGGAAGATTTTAGTGGTGAATATGTGCCTGGTGAACAGAATGGAGTGGCTGATTTGATGTCAAGGTATCCTGATACAAATGATGAAAATGTGTGTGGAGTAGGTGATCCTAAGTATTTACCGAAAGGGATTATAAATGGAAAGGAGAGTAAGGGTGGTGGTGATTCCTTGTTTGATAGCTTATGGAATGGTTTGTAAGATTTTAGGAGTAGTGGAGTAGATGTGAGAGTGCCCGATAGTGTGGATGACTTAAGGAAGGAGGTAATGAGTGAAGTATGTAGGTAGCCTGAAAGTATTGGTATGGCGAAGGTGCGTAACTTTATCAAAGAATTGAGAGCGATGTGTATGCCAGGGGTCCCGCCGTTTCAAGAAGTATTGATTGTAGTGAGTCGTTTGTATGAAGTGATTGTTTATGTGCACTTCGGTAGTGAAAGGAAGATTGTGTACAAGGATGAGAAAGTGAAGGTTTGAATGCTAATGTAGTGCATCTGCAGTGTTTGAGCGGTGTGCATTATAATTGGGTGATTTAAAAGTGTTCGTATATGAACGGAAAAGAATGATTGTCTGGATGAAGATGAGTGTATGATGCTTAATGATGTGAGAGTTGATGACGGTGTGGATGTCAATGCTGATGTTGGTGTGGTTGTTCCTTCTGTGTATTAGGAACATAGAAGACCTGATATGATGGAAGTGAGAGTGAAAGTTGGTGAAAGGTTCTTCTGTGGTTTGATTGATACTGGAGTACAAGTGTCGTTAGTGAACGAAAGGATTCTGACTAGGTATGATAAGTTTAGATGTTGTGAGCGTAAGCCTGGGAAGTTACCTATAAGTGGATTGGGGGATGGAATGATAGTGGCATGGGAACAGGTTAGTCTGAGAGTGAGTTTGGGCAGTAGTGTAAATGTGAAAAATGACTTTGTGATTCTGAAAGATGAGCAAATGCCGTGTTGTTTCTTGCTTGGCGTGGACTTTATGAGATTGAATGATTTGTCTTTAAATGCTGATAAGGATTGTCTTATGAAAGGTTAATGTGAGGTGATGAGGTTGAATGAGTGTGCGAAGAATGTCGTCAAATTTTGCGGTATGATTGAATTGGTCATGAATGATGAGAATGAGATTTTAAGTGATGATGATATTCTAGAGATGCCAGAGATGTGTCCTTTTGTCAGTTAGTTGAAGAGGTGTGTGATGATGCGTGTTGATTTGAATAAATGGCCTGAGTGTTTAAGTGATTTTAAAAGGTATGCTAAGGATATTAATGTTTGTATGGATGTTGTATATTTTGTGAGGCATGTGAAGGATGGGGATGATATATATATACCTGTGATGTCCTTGGTTGGTATGATTGGTTAGGTGAAAGTTGTGCATGATAATTATGGGCATATGGGTAAGTTTAAGTTGTGTGAGTGTATGAAGGAGCGTGTGTTCCATCCGTTTCTGAGAACCGTTGTGAATGATGTTCCGACTACGTGTGGTAGGTGACAGAAGCGAAAGGTGCAAGGTGTGCAAGTGAAGCCGCCAATGTTGAAAGTTGATGCGAAAGAACCGTTTGAATTGGTTGTGATTAAATGTGTGTCTTTACCGCGTACAAGTGCTGGGAATGTTGGTATGGTGGTTATGGTTGATCATAAAAGTAAGTTTGTGTATGCGGCGCCTGTAAGAGATAAAAGAAGTGTGACTGTTGCGCGTGTGTTTGAGCAGTTGTTTTTTCCTACATGTGTATGGAAGCCTAGGAGATGTCGGAATGATAATGGGCCCTGAGTTTGTGAGGGAAATATTTGAGCGAATGTTGAGAAAGAATAATGTGGAGCATGTGAGGACGACTCCGTATGTACCGTCTTCGAATGAGTTGGCTGAACGTACAATTAGAATCTTGTGTGAGATGTTGAGAATGATGAATACGACTTTGAATGACTGGGATGAATGGTTGAGTAGAGTGTTATTGGCGTATAATTCGACATTGCATAGTGCAACTGGGGTGTCCCCGTGTCAGTTTGTTATGAACTTTGAATGGCGAGTAAAAGATAGGTTTCATTTGAGTGAAAGTGAGCAGAGTGTATGGCGTGAGGCACATGAAGGGGTTTCGTTCGTTCGAAATTGGTGCAAAAGTATTGAAGGTAAAAAAAATAAAAGGTAGGTTGAATGTGTCGAAGATGAGTGAAAAGTTTGAAGGACCGTATAGAGTTGTGAGAGTTTGGGAGAATGGTGTGACGTATGTTTTGGAGAGTTTGAATGATGGTGTAAATGAAAGAGTGCGGGCTCATCATAGTCAGTTGAGGAGGTGGAGAGAACCTCCTGACTACCTGGTGAGCCATTTGGTGTATAAACTGTGCAGAGTGAGAGATAAGGTGTATGATGATGAGATGGAGTGTGATAGTATGGATCTGTCTGGCAAAGAGCTTGTCTTGGTCTCGAGGAGTAGAAAGCGTGCAAAGAAGAGTGAAAGGAAGAATGCAAGTACGAATGAAATTAATTCTAAGCAAAGTCTTTCTGCTATGGGGGAGCTTGAGAGAGAGAATGAGTGTTTGTATAAGCAGGTGGGTGATTTGGCTGGTGTAAGTAGACGAGTGAGTGAGCTGCCTGTGGCTGATTTTTCCGGTTTTGGGAACAGTATGAATAATAGTATGTTTGAGCAGAATGAACCTAGTGTGCCTGATTTTTCTGTTTTTGCGAATAGTAAGGGTAGAGGTGAGTTTGATGTGGGGAATGAGGAGGAGGCTTACTTTTCTGGCTTCTGGTGGGAACCAGTTGAAGGGGTTTTCGGTGTAGCCACTAAGAGTAGAGGGGATGTAAGTGATTTGTCTGTTTCACAAGAGTGTACCTTGAGTTGGATGAGAGCTGTGAGTGAGGAGCTGATGAATGGGGATATGAAGAATGAAGGTTCTGAACGGAAGAATATAAAAGAGTTCTGTCGAGATATGGGAGATCTAGTGATGAAGGCTAAGAGTATGGTGGACCACATGATCGATAGTGACGGAGACTATCAGCACGACTGACGAACAACTCCGACAGATTGCTACATGTAGCCAGGGACTAGTAAACGAGTGTGAATGGATGCAGAAGGGCGTGATTAAGTATAAAAGGTACCGTGAGTAAGGATTGAGTGTATTGTGAGTGACTGTGGTCGAATAGCGTAAGGAAGGAGGAGTGTGGTGGAGTGAATGTGAGTGTGTGTGAAGGGCCAATCTCCCACCCCTTTTCCATTACCCTCTCCCTCCCTCTGTAAGAATGTGTATGTGTGAATGGAAATGTTTTTTTCTTTATTTATATATATATATATATATATATATATATATATATATATATATATATATATATATATATATATATATATATATATATATATTTATATATATATATATATATATCTATATTATTTATTAGGGATTTCATGTTTGTTTAAAATGTTGTTGTTTTTTTCTCTTCCTCAGCTATTTACCCGTTTCTTTGATCGATAAGCCACTCTATTAAATACTCCAAAATTTAATCGCCACCATTTGTAAGGGGTGGCTGAGAGTGTAGTTTGGAAGCTGAGCGAATTTTTTCGTACGCTGTAGCACTGCCTTACTACCTCCTGAAGAGCGTTGTTTATTCACGCGTGCATATAGAAAGAAAGACTTTTGAGCCTTCGCCATCTAAGAACGCGACTCTGCCCTGGGTGTCTTTGGGAGCCCAGTCGATCTGCAAAGATTTAACATATCTTTTCGCTGCGAAGTAGGAGAAAAATGATGGGCTAAATCCCTCGTTGCTCCCGTCCAACGACCTGCGTGGGAACCTGCTCGGATGACTGCCCTTCATTAATTTCGTCTTAACTATGTCGGCCACTTGGACTGGCATAATTAAGGGCTTGCGTGGAAACTGGTTTGAGGCCTATCCCACAGCAGAAGCACAAGTCAGAAATTCTCTCGAATTTGTTGCAAAACTGCGAGTCCCGGACGGAGAAGAAATCCTCATCGCCCGGGGGACCCGGCCAGAATCATAGAGGGAGTTACACCCGTCTCTATGTAGTTGGATGCAGTTTTGGCGTACGTACCCGTGAGGGGGTGGCACAAACTTAGCGGTCGTTGATTCGGCCGCTATGCATTAAGTCCACCAAGCTCAACCCTCTGAGGTCCCCACTCGAGAACCATCCCCCATCCATCATCCCCCTTCATCCCGGCACCATCCGAGCGGGGAAACAACAGGAAACTGGACGGGAGCACTCTTCTCACGTCGTTGTCAAACCTAACCCTTAACTGTACCTCCTTTACCACTTTTCACTTTTTTCACATACAAAATTTTCACATATAATTTTCACACATAAAAAATAATTCAAGAAAGAAGAGTGAAGAGAGAAGACGTCGGCGACGATGGAGGCCCTCCCTAAGAGGGTCCCCCTACGGACCTTACCTGGTAAAAAGACCCCCGAAAAGAAGACCGTTTGCGAATCCTTATTCGCAAACTTACGGATTGCTCTCATCAAACTGATAGACATTCCAAATGGTTTCATCGCCATGTGCGGTGAAACCAAGGACATCGACCGGCTCCTTTCTGACGAAGGGGCCGAAGTCCTCAAGGAAATGGACCTGGAGGCCAAAACCCCACCAGCAATCTCTGCAAATAGAAGTATTATTTGCCGTAAAGTAGAGAGCTGGGTTGGCGAAAACTCCCCCGCAGATATAAAAAAGGAAATTGAGAGAAACCACAATTGGGCGAAAATAAGGGAGGTGATTAAATTTAGAGATCACACCCATGTTTTCAAAGTGACCTTCAACACGACCGAAATGGCCCACAAGGCGGCAACCGAGGGACTCCTCATTTTCAATATGAGGATCCCAGGATCAAACATCGAGCACGAAAAATATGTCAATATTCAGATGTGCTTCGTATGTTATGCCCTCGAAGAACACACAACCGCTAATTGTCCCCAAAAAGGCACAACCTGGTGCAGTGAATGTGCCACGCAGGGTCATCGCTATGACGCCTGTAAGAACCTGGAAAAGAAATGTATGAACTGCAAGGGGCCCCATCGAACGATGGCCCTGAACTGCCCAAGGAGAAAGGACATAATTAAAAAAAAGGAAGAGGAAGAAAAGAAGAAAAAGACTCAAACCTACGCGAGCACTTTAAAGAAAAGTGAAGGGATGGCCTCAACATTGGCAACCCCCTCACCTGTGATCTTTACAAGTGACCTCAGTGCGAAGATCCTAATTTGCATTACTCATGCAAATGTGGCAAACGCGGTCAAACCCGGATGCTACAACCGGGTATTGAACGCGCTGCTAAAGGCAAACAACCTTCCTTCTATCATCGTTCCTGATGACCCGGAATGCTCTAAGGCATTCAAGGATAGTGTCATCAAGAACAATAGCGCCGAAGCAAAAGCCACGGGACTAAAGGATGTAATTGAATCTCCCCCGTCGGAAGATTCAGAAGAAGAAGATGAAGCGAATGAAGAAGATGATACCACTTCTTCGGATAGTGACGAGGGCCCATGCACTCGCACTAGGGCAACAAAGAGTCGATCAAAGACTCCTAGCCCTCCCCCGAAGAAGGTAAAGCCTGGGCACCCCAGACCCGCCCCACAGGCCCCCAAGAGTAAGAAAAAGAAAAAACACAGGTAACTCATCTTACCATGGAGCGGAACTCACTAAGAATTCTGGAAATAAACACCAATGGCTGGACAAACAAAAGAACTCTCTACGGAAATGTGTTCAGGGAAATAGATGCAGATGTCATCTTGATTTCTGAACATGGGATTGACACTCGTAGTTCTGAAATTAAGATCTGGAACTACGACGTGTTAATCACGAATTACTCTCAAGAGCGGTACGACGGTGCCGCCATCGCCATCAAAAGAGGGATCAAGTATAGACCCATAAGAAACTTGGAAGAATCCTATCTTGCAATAGAGGTCGACCTCGATATAGGAAAGCTGGTCATCGCCACCGGGTACCAGCCGCCGAGACGAGAATATTTGCCAATCCATTCTCTCTCTGGCCTATTTGGCAGAAGGACCACCACCATATTAATGGGGGACCTTAATGCCAGATGTCGGGATTCTGGGTACAGGACCTTCAATGGAATTGGAAGGTGCCTGGACACTATGATGGACCGAAACATGGTCCATAGAATAGGCCCGGACTTCCCAACCTATACTCGAGGAAGAAGTGCCACAAAACCAGACATTTGTCTGGCTAATCGTCAGCTGCCGTTCAATTACTACATGGAACCAGTCCAGGTACCATGTAGTGATCATATAGGGATCCTACTCACCATCAATAGGAACCATATACAAGTCCCAGCTCCAGTCAGAAAAGACTACAGGAGAGCCGACTCGAGGCCTATCGCCCACCAGATCTGGACGAGGCGATTCTCGAGGAGATAGACGAGGCACTCGACGACCTCAACGAACATCTCATTATTGCAGATAGGGCTTGCATCCCCAAAACCCAGTTTAAAACCATCTCCTCATACAGGTGGACTGGGTATATGAAAGAACTCTATAGAGAATTGAGAGTTATGTACGAGTTAAATATAACAAATGCAACATTTGACTCGCTACAACGAAGTAGAGAGATCAAGGAAGAGCTCAACCAGCTGATCCTCGAACAACAACAGAGACAATGGGACGATGCGATCGAGAGCCTCGATCAAGATGCATCCCCCAAGGACTTTTGGAAGAAAGTCAAAAGTCTCAGAGGATCATCTGGAAAAAAGAAGAAAATGGAAATCCAAAAAGAAGATGGATCCATTGAAACTGCAGATAATATCATCGAAGTGATATTCCGGCGTTATTGGGAAAAAATATTCAGCATATCGGAAGAAGAAAACGAAGATTTTGATATAGAGTTCGAAAATAACATCGTAGACGAGCTTAACACGGTAATACATCGAACGCATCCTCATCACCAGGTGGATAGACTGCGTGACGGAGACGCCGAGATCACAGAAGAAGAGATCCTTGGCGCACTCCGCTCATTCCGACAGAAAGCCCCAGGCCAATCGGGGCTTACGAAGCTTAACTTCGAAAAGGCACCAGCCAACATCATCGAAGGAATGAGACGAATTTTTAACGCATGTCTGAATACAGGGTACTTTCCAGATGCTTACAAAACGGCAAAAATGATCTTTTTGCCCAAGCATGGAAAGGACCCTACGTTGAGAGAGAGCTACCGCCCAATTTCACTCCTGGAATTTGGCGGGAAACTCTTTGAGAAGATCCTCAACGGAAGACTGGTGTCTCACCTGGAAGAAAACTCCCTCTACAACCCTTGCCAATTCGGGTTTAGAAAGAAGCGAAGTACGGAAATGGCAATTAATGTCATAACGGAAAAGCTTTCCCAAGCCAAACGGGACAGGAGTTATGTGGATATCGTTTGTCGGGATGTGTCAAAGGCGTTTGATAAGGTGTGGCAGCGGGGCATGCAGTATAAGATCTTAAGGCTGGGTCTAAGTGAAAACTTAGAAAGAACTCTCTGTGACTATGTCATGGAGAGAGCGGCGTATGTCAGTCTAGGGTGCACGGACGGACCAAAGTTTCCGCTCACTGCGGGCCTCCCGCAGGGGGGGTGTCTGTCCCCCACCCTTTACTCGATATACACCGCCGACATCCCAGACCCTGTGTACCCCAATTCCCTCAATATTCAATACGCCGATGATTTCAGCCAGATAATCGTATCTCCATGGAGGCATGCGCCGTGGCAAGCTCGCATGACAGCGATGGAAATCGCGAACCTTAACAACTACGAGGCTCAGTGGAAAATAAGAACAAACCAGGAGAAATTCAAGGTGGTCCCCATCGGACGCACCTCAAGGGCAGACGTGCGTGTGGGGGATACGCGATACCCCTACACCAACGAATGCAATGTACTCGGTATGAAAATCACCTCTACCGGGTACAAAAAGCACGTCGAAGAAAGAATTTCTCGAGCCTCGTCCGCTGTCAGAACTCTATACCGCTTCAGAAATCTACGTGAAAGCAACAAGAAGAAGATCTACAATGCCCTTGTAAGATCTACGTTGCTTTACCCCGCCTCCACCCTCTCATGTGTCTCAAAAACACAAAAGAGGCGTCTTCAAGTAGTGCAAAATAAATGCATGTACCTAATAACGGGTACACGCAGGCATGAAAGAAGACGGCAAGAAGACCTGCACAGAGAGGCGGGGATAATTCCCATTAACAAAGTCATAGAAGAACGGACCCGGAAAATGCAGGATCTGGTTAATCGTGAACTGAGTGATGAAATCACCCAGATGATTAACCAGAACAGAAGAGCTGAATGTCCCCCCAGATTCCCCAGCTCCGCCAACCGAGTGGCTGGCGGAGACGAAGTGCCGTTCTATGCGTAAAATGAGAAAGAAGAAACCTGTGATACAAGATCAATCACAAGAACATTGGAAAAAACTCGAAACCCTACTACGACAAGATACCGATGAAGACAACCCTACCAAAAATTGAAGAACCCAACGTTTACGACGAGAACTTCGAAAGAAGTAATCTACCAAGAAGAAAGAAGAAACAATATTACTACTAAAATACACACACAATAAAACAATACAACAAGCACGCACTTAAATATATTAAAAACATATACAAAACAGGCAATGCACAACACAAACCAAAAAAACTAAAGTTGCTAAGACAAATGGCTTGAACGCCATAATAGTTATAATTTTATAATTTTATAACTTTATAATTATTACCAAAAACCCAAAACAACAAAAATGAACTCACACAAGCAAGAAAATAAATAAAAGTGATAAGTCTGATCACCAGACCCTGGGCATCTCTTTGCACCTCTTCCACACTTCTTTCTCTCTTCTCCACTTGTCTATTTTCTCTGTCCCCATCCACACCCTATCGTCTCCCCTCACATGCACCCGCACTTACACAAAGTCAAAGTAGTTTGGAAATAAACGCAATTAAGTTATTGTAAGTCCCGACAGGACAGAGAGGGCTTTTATAGCCTCAAGACGCGACCAGATAGCATTACACCGAGCTCGGAGGCATCAGCCTTTTTTTGTAAGACGTTTGCGTTAATTGTGACCACACAAGTGGCAGCCAGCAGAACTATCCCTGGTGTAAAACGTGAGGCCTTTAGTTTTTTTTTTTGTAGTTGGATCCAGAGTGTTTGTTAGGCCTCTTGTATATGATTGCATACCGGTTTTGTTTGCTCATTTATCACTTTTTGTTTCCTATTTGTCTTTTTGGTTGATCCGTTCGTTTAGTTATATTTAGATAAATTAATGATTGGTGATAGCATTATATATATATATATATATATATATATATATATATATATATATATATATATATATATATATATATCGAGATCTCAAATATGTTTACCCCATATTTTTTGTAATTTTTGTGAATAGAGGACTGTATACTGTATATCCAACCGTTTCGTTTCTCCCTCGATTTCTCACGTCCGAATTAGTGTAGGAAGCGGGTGGGAACGATTGGGGTTAGAGTGTAGGTTCGTGGCCCGCTACAATGTAACAGGATATTTTAGAACTATTCACATTTTGATTTCCCGAAAAGACCAAAGTCACGGTGAAAAGGTAAACTGGGTATGAGACTAATTATTCTGTGGTTACAAAGGGAACCTTAAAATGGGTTAGCTCGTTCGTAACTACACTCGATGAGCATCAAATTACAACTACAATATTATATTTTTATTTCACCGTTACAGTTATTTTTTTCACGAGAGAAAAGATTTTCAAAATTATTGTATATGTATATATATCTGTATGTTTGTAACTGTGTCCAAGTATAAAACGAGCAAATCGAGGAGGAGAGAGATCATTCGAGAGATTAAAGGAGCAGTTACACATATCGCTTGCGAGTCATACCAATCAAGTCATTTACTCCGCATTAGGAGATAGCATTTACGCAACTGATCTTACATCAAGACTAGTCTTATTCTTTCATCGTACCAAAACACGAACATTAAGAGAGTTGTATTTACGCATCATCAAAGATAAACTCGTGAAGTAGATAATCAATCTAATTAGAACTCTTCCTCCATCTGCTACCCAAAGCCACTAAATAAATAGAACTGCAATCTTCTTGTTTTCATCACTATTTTGCTCGAAGGCAAAATCATATCAGAATTTCTACTCATCACCCAGCCAAAAATATTCATCATTACCTTTTGGAGTCAGGTAATAATTTCTCGGAACGTTATCGTATCATCCAAATCCGGTTTAACGATCGACGTTTCGCAACAATCTTATGGGGAGCGCAATGGCAAAGAGGATCACAAAACGAGGTGAAATATAAATATAGCTGGTGACCAACGAAGAAATCCTTTCACCCTGACACCCCCTCCCCCTCCCATACATTTATCAATGAAATGGAGAGGATAGCCAAAATTGTGTCCAATGACAAAAATTTTAGGAATTTTAGTGTCAAAGAATTCAAGACTAACCTTTCGACTTTATTATGATGAGAGGAGTAAAGGTGAATATAGGAAGAAGATTTACTCGGCTTACGGTAAACAGAATTTGGAACCATAACCTAAGATTATATATGGAATTTTTAAAACGGTTTACCTCCCTTCTATTGTTGATTGCCCTATTAGTTGGTTTCGTTATATTGATGATATCTTAGGCTTATGACCCAAATCTTAAAATTTTATCTTTTTTAACAAACATAACTCGCTTCTACCTTCTATTAAATTTATTCTTGAACTAGGACAGAACGAAACACTTCCTTTCCTTGATTTATTAATACTTCGCACTCCTGGTTTCGAATTTTCTGTCTATCGTAAACCGACTAATACTTTCTCCGTTATTCACTTTTATTCTTCTCATGATATTGAAGTTGCCTAAGTGGGCAGTCGCCAGATAGCCCCTTAAAAAAAAAAATCATGATATTAGAGTTAAAATATGTTTTATCTTTACGTTTCTTGGTGCGCTTTGTGTGGTTAGTCCTGAATTCGTTGACGGCGGGATCGTCCTTGGGATCGAACATGGGCTCGGTGCCAAACACCGAACCAGAGTCTACTCCTGTGCAAGGTTTTCCTCCGGCGGCTCGTACCCCCGAGGACTCACACGGAGAGGAGGGACCTCCTACCCCGACTTGTGGAGCATTGACAGCCAAGCCCTTCTCCCTCACAGAGAAGAATCTTATTGAGAGAAGTATGTTACTCTCCTTCCACAGGGGCTCCGGGGGCGGAGAGGTCCAGTGCTGTTTCAGCAAGCGATCAGGGCAATATCGGCACTTACGTCTCCGAGATGCCCACGGTTGAAAGAGGGAGGGGCTAACTAAGAACAAAGTTGCAAGTGCGATGAGTGGAGCCTCGGGTAGGTCGGGGCCCCTCATTTAGAGACTACCTGGCGTTTTAAAACCCGCTGACTTCAAACTTATTCTGTTTATTCGCTCCACTGATAGCAACATGTTGGCAAAGGGCAACATGATCCATCAAAGGAGAGCACTAGCTAGCTTGATTGGTAAAGAGAGGGAGGTGACCCGTTTCTTTGAGTGGAGCATTCTGTCGAACGCTTCTTATCCCTCTGAGGCGGCCATGATTAGTGCCCTTCGGACACTTAATGGCTCTACCATAAATTTCGTGGTGGGGGTGTTTACGCAAAGGAACTTGCTTGCGGACTACTCCATAGAAGATATCACCTAAGAGATAGCTCACCATGGGACAGTCAAGGTCGAACGTATAATAAGAAAACAAGGAGGGGGCTCGAGACCCACCCTTGCACTCTTAGTCACGTTTAAACGTAAAATCCTCCATGAGTCCGGTTGGTATTGCTACTGCGTGAAGCATTCGCGCCACTACTACCTATTCGGCTATACGAATCGCTCATATAGACCTGCAAAGTCATGTTTACTCGAAGTGTGTGTAAGTTGATCCAAGAGCTTGCATGATAAGTTCTTATCGTGTATGACCAACTGTGTGAATTGCAGAGCTGCATCACTATTCTTCTAAACAATGTGGCGCGTATCTCGCTGAGAAGGAAATCCTGTCCGTTCAGGCTACGAATCCTCTCGCATTTTGCGAGGCTAAGGACTTGGTCCTGGCGCCCCGGCGCTGCCTAGGACGTCCTTTGCCTCAATCTTTAGTCGCGTGCGCCTCTATATCTCACTATGTCGGTCAGTCCGTCGGTCCCCGTTTTGCTTTTTTTTTATTTTGGTAATAAAATTTCTAAAACCTCAAGTTGTTTTACATTCACTTTCGAATGATATAATTGCCAATGTTCTCCCAAGGTTAGTCCGGGAATTATTGAAAGTTTTGAAGGTTGTAGGGTCATGAATCAGAATAAGTGAGAGCACGCGACTTTGGTCAGCAGACCTTATTAAAGAGGCATCTTATGATCCTAGAACACCCAGGCGTATAAGCCCGGTCGTTTCCTTGCTCATTTGGAACCCTTCTGCTGGTCCTACTTAACCTAAACGCTCCCCTGTTAGAACTTGCAGCACGAAGGATGCACATCCAGCCTCACCTAAAACTAGGGCTCCTCCTCTCATCCCCCAGCCTGACAGTTGCCCGTAAGGCGAAACGGTCGCGTGCCTTCAAAGAGTTTCTAAACTCAAAGGAGGCAACACCCCAAAAGGTGGTCGTGAGGCCGTCTTCACAGGTTCCTAAAGCTGCCCCCCCCACCCCCGATAGAAGGAAAAGACAAGAGGAGCTTCGACTCCTATGGCCCCACCCAAGCCTGGAATTGGTGGCTCGGAGACGGTGGATCCTCCAAAGGAGGGATTCCCACTTCAAAAGGAACCACGCCTGCCTAAGGTTTCGAAGCAGAAGGAAGAAAAGACTGGCATGTTGAGCCCAGCCTCCCCCAATAAGTCATCAAAAGCCAGAGCGGTTACAGCCCATTTTCGTCCAATAGCGCCCGGAGTTCTGCCTCAGGGAAGCATACGGCCATTTCCGTGAGGGTCATCTCTTCGAAGAGGGCCCGTGCATCTCTTACGAGCTAAGCCTGGAGGGCATATACCTGGAATTGCCGCGGACTCCGAGCCAGCTGGGAGGAACTGCAGAGGTTCCTCTCACTCCCTTTTCCCTTAGCTATATTTTTTCAGGAGAAATGTTGATCGCTTGGCCTCTGCCCACTCTCCCTGGGTATAAGAGTTTTGCGGCCCCACTACCACGGGATGGAAGCCGTGCAGGAGTATGCGCCATTTACACCTGGAATGATGTCCCCGTTCTTGTCTTTGCTTGAAAAAACTCCTTCTCGGCAGTAGCAGTGAAGCTGTAGCTGGATAGGAGGTTACTGTTATTTTAACTTCTATTCCACTGTCAGCGAACTTTGACGTGAGGGACTTCCACCGCGTGGTGAAACTGCTGCCGAGGCCCTTTCTATTACTTGGAGACTTGAACGGGAGACTACTTCATCAATCCCAGAGTTAGGTCCTTGCCGACCTGATCGATGAGTTGGAGATAGATACCCTAAGTGTAGATGAATTTACGCATCACTGCCCGTGAACCGTTTCATTTTCCTGTCTTGATCTATTCTTGTGTTCTCTGGATGTAAAGCCTGATTTTTTAGGGAGGTGGGAGTAGTCCCATTGAAATATCATTAATATCATTTTCTCGACATCTGTGGCCTGAGAACAGCCCCGACGCCGTGGTCGTGCTTAACGCGGGTGCGGTGGTCCGTATTTCAGGAAATGACTGATTTCTTTCTCTTGGTCGAGGAGTTTAGGGGCGTGGATGAGCCGTTGAGTTATTCTCCAACAACCTCATCTCAGTGGGCCTAACTACTATTCCCAGAAAGTCTGGCAGTTTTGCATGCCTAAGGCTTAGTGGTGGTCAGCCAAGTGTGAGACGGCCCTCAAACATAAGCGTTATGCCTACATGTGCTTTAAGCACAGCCAGAAAGATTTGACTCTCGGGAATTTAGTCGATCAAGGGCTAGGTTCCGGTACGTTTCGAAGCACGCCCGCAGTTATTCCTGGCGAGCATACGTGTCTTCACTTAACGGGAAGACCTCTCTAGCAGAGGTGTGAAAGAGAGTCAAAAGGATTCGGGACAAGCTCTCGCCGGACCTCTCTTCCTTTCTCCAGGAGAAAGAGACCGCAATCTCATTCTCCGCCAGCATTTAATGTGCATCGTGTGTCGCGGAAGGCTGCTAACTAGACTTTACCTCCAGAGGCGGAGAACCCTTCAGCGACACGTTCACATTCGATGGGTTGCGTTAAGCCCTCGCTTCGTTCGCGTACACTAACCTTGGTCCGGCGATGTCCCCTATGCCATGCTTCGATACCTGGTTGAGTGAGGCACGGCCTTTCTTGTAGATTTATTGAAAAGGATCTGGGTAACGAGTATCCTCGAAGACTCCTGGCGATTGGCAACTGTGCTCGATTTTTTACAACCTGGGGAAATCACTCTACTCCTGTCGGTTTTCAACCAACCTCCCTAACCTCCTGCGTCAAAAGTTGATGGAGAAAGAGGTAAATGTTATATCAGCCTTATTTATAGACAGCCGAGGCCACCTGTCTTTCGCACAGAGTGGCTTCCGCAAGCTCCACTCCATGTCGGATGTTCCGCTCCGGCTATAAATGGCCGTCTGCAAGGCTTCGTAGATAGCATTACGCCACGGGTTTTTTTCGATCTGGAGAAATCCTATGATACGTCATGGCGATACGGTATCATTAAGATTCTCCACGATTTGGCTAAGGGGACGCCTCCCAATATTTATTTTTGAATTTTTGCGAGATCGTTGATTCCGCGTACGGGTGGGGAGAGCCCTGTTTGGACCAATTGCGTAAAAAGTGGGTGTCGCGCAGGCAGGGAAGTGTCCTCAGTTTCACACTAAGGAGGAGGCTTGCCTCTCCCAAAAGTAGAGATCCTCATGGTCGATCCTATAAGAGATGGCTCTTTTTTCATTGTGCTTAGCGTGCTTTATGCACTTGTACGCCAAGCCCATCTTCTCCCTCGATCACCAGCGTCTATCATTTTTTCCAAGTTCGAACTCGAAGGAGCTTATGCCAAAGTGAGGCACCAAACATACGCTAATATTTGGGGTTCAGGTAAATAAAACTCCTTCTAGAGCTTGACTTACGTCTCAGATCGGTGGCGCGACTGATTCTGCCCAGGGTTCCATCCTCAATGGTAGCAACTTTAAACGTTTGTCGCCACGCCTATAGTGTCCCAAAGCTTTTACAGCGCCGGGAGTACTGTGTTTTATTTATTGTAGCACACGTCGTGTCACACTGACGCCCTGTCACTGTATACGGACAGCTCAAAATACGAAGAAGGAATTGGATTCCATGCATTTTTCTCCCTGTTTCACACCGACGTGGATCTCGGTGACACTTCGCCTGTTTTCGCAGACTAGCTTTCTGCGGGATGCTGTGCCATGTGCCTCGTTTTGAGACCAAATGTGAGTTATAGCGATTACCAGACCACGTAAAGTGATCTTAAGGCATTGGAATATTCCCCCCTCCCTAGTCGTCTGTATCCGTGACGGCACAAATGTTGCGACTATGGAGGTTATCATGATTGTCTCCCTATGGCTTTTTGGATATGTAGGATTCACTGGAACTGAGCGCGATGATGAGGGTGCTATACTGTCTACACGGATTCGATTACCTGATCAGCGTTTTTTTCTCGCCTACTCTGACAACTTGGCTGAAATCAGTACTGCCCTTCTGGCTGTATTACTAAGAAGATCGCAGATGGCCAATCAGAATTTAAGGTTTGGTGGCATTGCATACTAATTAATTCCAGAAGGGCTTCGGGTCGTTTTTCCGACTCTGATTCGGCCTCACTCGCGCGACGCAACATTTGATGGAGCGCCCCCATGAATTTTACTCTGATGACTCCTTGGTCTCACATCTGTTCGGCACATTCTCCTTAAATGTCTCAGCATGAGGAAACTCTCTGCCTATTCCGTATCTCTGTACCAGGACGATCGGGGTTGCTTATTCTTGTGCCTTGTACTCGCGGTGGTTTTGTGGACAGCTGACTGTGCAGTGATCGAATTGCTTGAAGAGTCTACTTTATACTATCTAGTTACTTGGGTTGTTAGTTGCATCTTCAGGTACCTGAGAGAGAAGTCCCCCCCTCCGGCACCTGGACATGTATTTTTCTTTTTTTTACTTTATTGGGTTTGTTTGGAGTTTTAAGGTAAATTTTAATTTGTGTGGCTATGCCCTGACCTGCAGGCGCCAAGGAGATCCTAAATAAACGATTGTGCAGCGCAGAAAGCGTCGCTGTATGTTGTTCTAGAATCGCGACTATTGCGTTCTTATTACTTGGATAATGAAAAAAGCTCGCAAAAGTTCACGTGAGTCAAAGGTATGCAGATACATCCACAAAGGAAAAGTGAAAAACAATTCCGAGCGCTTTCGTCTTTATTCTTAAGGACCTCTTCAAGGAATGAACAAGAGGCAGGACATACCTTGCCTTAAATAGTGGAAGGGGGGATTAGACTACGCATCTCTGAACCCTAATTATGGGGTACAATATCCTGAAACAACTTTATTTGAGCTTTTATGTATGTAGTGATAATTAATGGGGTCTAGCATGAACAAACCAGGGCTAATGTTGAAATTTGGGAACGCGTTAATGGAGATACATTCTAATATATTTCTCGAAAATAACTACTGCAGTTTATGACTGGTTTGGCACTGTTCCAGTTAATGGTATGGTTAAGATTGTACATATCTAAGAAAAAGCGCAGATTGTTAAATGTGATTAAGTACATTGACTTGCTGTTGCTTAACTCGGACATCTAACCGGGAAAGAGCCAAAATGTTTAAACAAAATCTTCAGCTTTAGAAAAATAATTCTGGAATCCCTTCTCGAGTGAATATACACATCATTTTCATCATGAGCAGCAATTTTACCTCATGCAGTTGTTAATTGGTGAATCAAACGCTCCACCGATTGGGTGTGGGTTGGGAAAGATGGAGAATCAAATTGGCTGAAAATCAAATCCTGAAGTTCGGTGATGGTGAGATCGTAAGTGAGAAGAGACTCGTAAATCGTGACTGAATCCCATTCGATGAGTTCAACAATGGTGTGTTCACATTCAAGTTGAGGGAAGGAGAAACAAATTTTTCTCAACGAAATGATAAGAAAGGTAAAAAAAAATGAAAGAAAAATACGCAGAGATAAAAGAAACGGGAACAAACCGGCAAAAGATAAAAGACCTAAAACGCCTAAAAAGCGAGATGCTCTTCCTCATAGATGAATAGCAAAAGGATATTTGGGAAACATTCGTAAGAAAAATAGAAGACACCGAACAACCTAACGGTGCATGGAAGCTATTAAATAATATAAAAGGCAGTCACCAAGAAAACAAATACAGATAAAGAACGAACAAGGGGAATACTTAAAGAATAATGAAGAAATAGCGACTAAATTTAAAGAACACTGGAGCAGAGTATATACCATCGAAGAGGTAGACAACCAAAGATATGACAGTCAGACGGAGGAAACAGTCCATGGATACATACTCACAAATAGGAACGGAATCACCCCAGTCGAAAGAGTCGACTACAGAACACAGGAGAACGTAGGAATAGAAGTCATCACAATGGAACTAAAAAGAGCCATCTGCTCGTTTAAAAAAAAAGGCCCCGGGAAAACAGGATTCACGAAACATAATTACGAGAGAGCCCCCGGAAACATAATCAGGGCAATGTCTACCTAAATATAGGAGCGTGCCCTGAGAAGTTTGTTTATTTTGGGTATTTAATTAAGTTATTGATTTGGGCTATACTTTCTCAAACGACTTTCTCCACGGTTGTACTTGGCCCCAAGTGGCGGTTTCGTTGTCTACTGTAGAATTGCGAGTCTATTTGTAGATGTTTGGGTGACTCGTATATGGCCCAGACGCAACTATCAAACTACTCGTTCTTTTCTTCCTTTTCTCATTGATTTAGACTGACTACTGAGATATTTAATATGTATCAAAGAAATGGGTAGCTATTTATTTGTCCCTTTGTTTTCCACGTGGAGACATTTTTTTGATTTGCTATAATTGATGTCTCAATAGTGAATTGTTTTTTTCTTTGCCTTGATTAATACCGCTTACTCCCTTAGTTGTTCTCTCGGTCATCTCATTGCCACTAATTCCTATATGACCTAAGCACCAGCATAATTTAATATTTTGCGATAAATGGTTATTGTATCAAAGATGGCAAGTGGTAAGGGGTGTTTAATCGGTGAGATTTGTGTACGCTGCAATGCGCTTAACGGGTCTGTGTATATCATATACTTTTGATGTGTACTTTCAGGGATAGACTTAAGAGCCATGTGCATGGTTTAACTTTCGCCAGGAGAAGCGACACTGGTGGTGGCAGATGCGCTGCATCGTCCATTTCAAGATAGATGACTATGCACCCGACGCCCTCTTCTTACTGCGCAGCCGTCTCTCTAAATCAGTGCATTGCCCTGGTGTTAGGTAGGTGTTGGCTGACGATTCGGGTTACTGCTGCGGGAGGAATGGGGACTTCCAATGTGTTATTTGGATGAACATAACTTTGGGCTAGTTGACGTTGTTTATAATTTCCAGAGTTTCATTTCTATCAATTGTAAGATAATGCTATTTATGCTGATCTCCTTGTCATCTTTCCAGGCGTGGCATCTAATATTGAAATCCCTCACAGATGAGTACCCTGTGTAGGCTGTTACACTTGGTAGCTGGAGGAGATGCATATCCTCCCGGCCTGTGTGCAAATTAGGGAAGTCCTTTCATTGGGTTAACGTGAACTCTCTGATGTGGCCTGGGAAAGTTGTATGTGCGCTTTCCCCAAGAACACTCTCAGCGCTAGTTCATCGGCCAGACTCGACAAAATGTACCTAAAATGGGATCCGTGGCTTGTTGCCAAATACCAAACCTGAGTGCCCCTCTGTGTAAGCTTCTCTTCAGGCGGCTCGAGTCCCAGAGGACTTACAATGAGAGGAGGCACTTCCTTCCCCAGCTGGTGCCCCTTTGATAGCTAAGGCGTTCTCCATCTCGGATAAGGATGCTGAGGCCTAGTGGCTCCATCCATCGGTGGAGAGAAGCGAGCTCATTCCTCACCTTCCTCTCCAAAAAGAAAAAGAAGAGAAAGAAGACAAATAGGACTAAAGGCTCCTCTCCCTACGTGTGGGTCTGGGGACGGACGAGTCCAGTGCCGATTTGGCAATCGACAAGGGCAAGATCGGCACGTCCGGCCCCTAGGTGTCAGGGTGGGGGCACCCAGACTAAGACCAAAGTCGCAAGTGAGGTGAGCGAAGTCATGATTACGTCGTGGCCCCTCATTGTAAGAGTACCTGGTGTTTTCGAGCCCGGTGTCTTTAAACGCTTTCAGGTTATTCGCTCCACTGGCATCATGTTGGCCAAAGGCAAATGTGATCCATAAGAGGAGAGCTTTACCAAATTTGATTGGTTTAGAGCAAATGCGTCGAACCCTTCCGAGGGGTCCATGATTGGTGCCGTTCGGACGGTGTATGTTACGTAGCACTCTATAATGGACTTTCTGAAATAAATGGTTGATAAGAGGGAACTCGTGAACTACTCCATACATGACATTACCATAGAGCTGACTTAGCACGGGGCGGTCAAGGTCGAACAGGTTATGAGAAAACAGGTAAAGACCTCTAGACCCAGACCTACACTCTTCATCACGTTCGCCTGTGACAGGCTTCCTGAGTTGGTGAGTGCCCGTTGGTATTGCTAGTGTAGCAGAATAAGTTCGATGGACGACTACGTGCCCTTCTGTATCCACGTGGCCCTAAGATCATCTCATAGAGCTTTGGAAGCACGGCTGAACCAAGGTGAGGGTGCATCCAACGCCGTTATCACACCCAAGGTGTATTTTCTTAGGGGCCGATTTAATTGTCTCTCATAGCCGCAATTCAGCCAACATTTCTGCCTTCCGTCATAAGATCAAAGTTTGTCGAACATCCCATGCCAACGTTATCCCGCCGAAGGAGTCACCACCTTTTCCCAAAGCCGCCAAAACCACTAAAAGCCACCTCACCAGGCGTCTATATAATCCTTCGACTCAGTTTAGAAAGGAACACTATTAGACTTCCCACCTACCACCACAAACTAGTTGAAGGACGCTCGCCTTCCCCTGCGATCGGAGACATCAGCGAGAATAAAGGTTGAATCGACATCCGTGAACTCTGCCATAGTCAATCGGCGAGTTTCTGACGAGGATTCCCATCTCCGAAGGCCATCTACGAGTGCTCCCTCATCTGAAGCGAGAGGTAACCCGACTTCCCTCTTTGCAGTCATTTTATCCCAACTGGCCCTTTTCCTGCAACGAGCGCGTAAGCAATTGTAACCGATGCCGCTTGCAGATTGATCTAGAATCTGGCTTACCCATTCGATCCATTCTTTAAAATCCCCCTTTAAATCACCGACCTAAAACCGAACTCCTTAATCCTCTGGGGGTGATTAGCGCTTGCGTCCCACGATAATAACAGGGTCCCCATGCCCATCAATGAAAACTTAAAAAAAACTCTTCATTACCCGACCCTTGCTCCTCCACTGGATACGATCATGGACTTCTTTTAGGAGCAGGCGAGTTCAAGGCCTACGCGGCAGCCTCTTTCTCCCCTTCAAACGGAAATCGTTGCAGCAACCACTTCAAGGTGACCCCCTCGCAATATCAACCGACCTTCTAGTGCTCAACAGCAACCAAATCTTCCTCGAAAACTGACGACAAACCTACATAGCATCCTAGTTCGGTCTGCTTGGTCTCGCTATATATCTTTACGTGTTCCAAAAAACCAAAAGTTCTGTGACTTACACTCATACCACGCCTTAAAAGAAATGTGCCCTAAATCCGCCCCTGACTTCTCAATTGCTGACTCACGCTCGGAGATAATAGCCCGAGTTACCACTGAGTCATTCTCCCAACGCCTACTTAGCCTGCAATCTCTCGGCTCTCTAAAAATCTCGGCCAGTGATAAGAACGAATTTAATGTCTGGACCTTCTTTTCAGGGACTGACACCACAGACGAGTTCATCGCTTCCATCATCAAATAAGTCTTCACCGACCAACACCATAATGTTGAGTCAGTCAGTATTTTTAAAAAGCCATCTTCTCGTTCTTCCACTTCATTTTGGGTTGATAAAATAACTCTCAATCAACAAACGCTGCCAATATTTATAAAATTTGAAAGAACACGTATACGAGTTCAAAAAGAACTCTCCACCTCACTCCAGTGCCGTAACTGCAGCAGATTCGCCCACTCCGCGAAATATTGTAAGAGCACCTAGAATGCGTGCTCTATCACCTCTATCACCAGGAGATCCACGTTCGGACCCTACGATCCGGTATCTATAGATGCCAAGCAAAACTAGACATGCGTAAAACAGGCATCACACTGTCAACAACTACCCTTTCCGCTGTGACGAGTGGTGCTCCTAGCATTCTCGGCACTCTACCCACGTCTACCACATTAGCGCTCAGAACCGACCACCCGACACCAGCCTCTCTATTTCCACTGGGCGCCTCTCCCTTGAAATAACGCACCTAGCAACATGTGCGAACACAGTCAGCTACATCTTTTCAACAGAATGATTCAATAGAAGAACTAATATCACCCTTGGATCTTGATGAAACAAAACTCATCTCTCCTCGTGGAAGAGTGCCACTCTCGCCCGAAGTACGTCATTCACCCATCTTCAAAATATGAGTTTTTCCCTAATCGCAGGGACAACCATCGAAGAGGCAGAGACCGAACTCAATCACTTCCCTCCCCCTTATATGTATCAAATCATGAAATCACCCATGTACTATCTACTACTAAATCCTCAACGATCCCGCACGATGATGAACTTATAGATCATCTATCTATCCAGGTGCCTGCCTCTACTAAGGGACCGATGAATGTGGAAGCTATTCTTACCCGAGTAAACCGCTGCTGGGTACCCTTCATCGCAGATTATCACTGCCCAAAGTCGCCCCCGATAATGAATCCCGCAGTCCATCGCTGACCAATCGTGAGGACGGTGGAGGTCGTAAGCGCTCTCTACCTCCTCTCTCCGATTCCTCCTCTTTGATTCCTGCAACGATAAAAGTACCCGATTCGAGGATGACGCCCCACCCTCGCTGGAACAATAAACTCTTCAGAAGAAACGTGGATTTACGACATAAAATCATATACCTTGCATAGCCCCTCGCAAAGCACACTATCCGAAAAAATACCTTCACCCTACGAGAAAGATCTTGTAAATCTCTCGCTTACTAAACTACATGGAATCGGTACACCAAACCTCCCTCACTGTACCGATAACGATAACACTCGGATATCCACATGCTTAAATAAAACCACCGAGACCACCCCAAATACTCACCCTTGTCAGTCATGTGATCACTTGGCCGACTCATTACCTTGCCTTGTGCCCTTCGTACTACCTACCAGACCTCTCTGATTACAGATTATGATCTTCCTCCGGCTTGTACAGCTGCCACTATAGCATCCTACAACTCGGCATCTTCCTCTCCAGATTCTTCTCTAACCACAAAGAAAACTAGTCACCAATCGCCACCAAACTCTTTAACTCACACTCGTGCTGTACCCACAGATAATGTACTGCCCCCTCTCTGAGCAAGCCTGGACCAAAACGGATAAACAATAATCCTGCCACTTTTTCAACTCAACCTTCAACGTTCCAACATCTTCAATCTTCTGTCTGACATGGAATATCTGCGAACTTTTTCCCTGAAGTGATTTGCCTCAGTGAAACAAAGCTCCTAGGCCCCTCTTACTTTTCTCCTGCCGGCTACCCCCAGGTCAGCCTTCTACAACCCCAATTTTATAGGAACCTCCTCCTAGTCCACACGGATATACCATTTACACCCCCCCCCCCACTCCGCATAAGCCTTAACGCCCTCGCTGTTCACCTTTCCTGATCTACGCTCTTAACTGTGTGCTCAATCTACTTCTCACCTTCCAAGCCAATCACCTTTGCCTCCCTAAATGAACTTGTCTCCCAACTCCCGAACCCATTCCTTTCAACTGGAGACTTTAATGCTCGTAACCAGTACTGGTAAGATGTCATAAACAACAGCGAAGGACATGCTGTACTAGACGTAGTCTTACGACAAGACCTACAAGTCTTCAAAGACAAAGCCCCTACCCATTATCACCCCCAGATAGACTCCTTTACCCAACTGACATCCAACCCGATTATTTCAGAGTATTTGATAATCTGTGTATAAGTGATCTACTCCCTATTTCCCCCATCTCCACAAGACCGTATTGGCCATACCATAAAGCTGACTGGGAAGCTAAGGTAACCTCGTCCTCTTCCATAACTGTGTCTGATGAAATAAAAGATGGTACATCCCGCCTAAAATAGTTTGTGGAGCTTTTTTCAGTAACGCCCCACAAACATGTTCCACTCCGCAACGTTTGACTCAAACTATCGGTCGCCTGGTGGAATAAAGAGTGTAGCACCGCTAAATGAGACGTAATAGGCTCCATCACACCTTTCGAGATAATCCCCGCACGTTTTCTTATATTAACTATAAAAGACAATGCGCCCTCACCCGCCGTACCTTCCGTCAGGCAAAACGTCACTTCTGGATTCAATGCACATCCTCCATCTCATCCAACACCGCTCTAGCCAAGGTCCAGTGAAGAATACATAAAATCCTTAGCTTCTTACGACACTCCCACCTCCCCATCCTTCGTCATAATGGCAACCGAGTTAGTGCTCCCAGGACGTTGCACAGGTAATTGCGAACACGCTCAGCTCAATCTCCCATGGATCCCTCCTCTCCGAATTTAAACGACATAAAGTAATAATAGATTTGTACCAATTAATATTTGAAACGTCCAGGAAATTGTGCTACAACGGACCCTTCTCGATGCAAGAACTCCAAGAGGGACTCTATTCGTGTAAGAACTCCACCCCTTCAGATGACTTAATATCATACACAATCATCCAACACGCCCATGTCGATGCCTTTCAGTGCTTCTTAACAATTTTAATATTTTCCTCTTGGGAACTTTCCCCCAAGAATGGCGCCACAGTACAATCCTTCCTTTCCTCAAACCAGGAAAAGATCCTCCCAATTCAACAAATTACCGGTCAATTGCCCTTATCTCGTGCCTAGGCAAGTTGCTCGAGTGCATGGTGAACGCCCGCCTAATATTGCATCTTGCATTTTTCCGAACCTTGTACATCCGTATTTTACATGAAAGACTTTACCTAATCGCATTTTAGTGCTCTTTTATTTTGTTTTTAATCTTTTAGTTGAACTGATAATATTTATGCCCACATTATTTGACTGCCTCTTTTGCCGGCAGTTCGTAATTTTATCTCTTGTATTTATTACCAACTTAAGCCAGATGAGCCTATAGGTCAAAAAGGGCAATAAATCTTTAAAATAAATAAATTACCTGCCTTTATCTATCCCTCTGATAGGTGATCGATTGTCTTGATGGTAGTGATCAGTTTACAATTCAAATATTTTATAGACAGCTGCCGCCTGAAAGATTATCGCGGTGGTCTTTTGAGTGGGCGCGGTGGTAATACGCATTTCATGAAAAGGCTAATTTTTTGTCGGAGTCGAGGAGTTTAAGTCGGTGAATGAGGCTGTTGAGTTCTTCTCTGGCAAATTCATTGCCGTGGGTCTAACCACTATTCCTAGAACGTATGGTCGTTTACGCATACCGACCGCTTCCTTGGTAGTTATCAGTGTGAAACGCGCATCAAAAAGAAATGTTATGCCCACATCCGCTATAAACGCCGCCCAAAATATTAGTGTCGGTGAATTTCGTCGAGATGGGGCCAGGTTCCTCCGGTCGCTATTCCTGGTGGGCATACGTATTCACATAACGGGAAGACCTTTTTTGCAGAGGTATGGAACGAGTTAAAAGGATTCAGGGTATGTTTTCGCAGGACTCCCTGCCCGTTCTGCACGAGTCCTCTGCTATCCCTTTCTAGACATTCTCTAGCCGATATGCTGCTCCACCAACATTCAATGCAGGTCGTGATGTCGCTGAAGACCTCAGACTGGACTTTACCTCCAAAGGCGTAGAGCCTTCAACATGTTTACATTGAGTGAGTTGCTTTACGCTCTCGCTTCGTCTGCGGACACCGCCTCTGGTCCGAACGATGTCTCATATGTGATGCTTCGACACCTAGGTGAGCGAGGCATGGCCTTTTTGTTAGATTTGTTCAACAGAATCTGGACAGAGGGTTTCCTCCCAGACTACTAGCGATTGGCTACGGTGCTCGCTATTTGCTACAACGAGGTCTTAAACTCATTACTGAAAGCAAATAACATGCCAACAGTAATTATGCCCGCAAACCTCAAATGTTCTCAGGCATTCAAAGAATCTCTGTACTAGAGTATTCACAGATAAAATCTGGATCGAGGTGCAGACAACTAAAAGAAACCTGAGAAAGGCACAGAGTCTGGTTGGTGCAAAAAACTGTCCGGTTCTAAACAACACAGTCGGCGTGTGGGCACCGGCGCTGGGCTCTATGTATGGCTAGTGGCATTCCTACACGGGGGTTACCCAGTAAGGGGCGCGGCAATTTGCCTTCCTGGCCGCTGTGCTGACGGGACTCAGCGCCCGATCCGGCCCCAGCTTAGCTTTTTTTCCTTCTTTTTAACAGACTGTGTTTTAGCTGTGTTTTCCTCACTTAGTCTACAACCTCTCACACAACATTCTCTAGTCAGCCTCTAATTTCACAGGCTAGACGACGACCAGCTTCCTATAACCCAACTATCTCGGATCAGGGCTGAGGCGGGAGGGGACAACGTTCCCTCATCCCTGAGCTCTGGCCTCGGACGGTGGGATTTTAACAACCTGTTTCATCCCTGCCCACATATTTATCACATCCCTTTTCATCCTTGCTTCTATCTCTATCAATTTTTATGCCGTGCCCAAGGTTAAGCCGACATGCTAATAGGCTGCTAGGTCATTGGTGGGCCGGGTGTTCATCCCTCGCAGAGCAGACTAATGCGTGTGGGGATGAGGGTTTGTGTCCTGCGAGAATTACAGGGTCACGATGCCCAATGAGGATAAAAAAAATAAACTCCTCTCCCTCTACCTTCCCCTGAAACATCGTCGGAGCCGCCCTCGGGCAGCTCCACCGAAAAAATGGAGGTCCCCCCCTTGTGCAAGGTCCTCCTCAGACGGTTAAGGCCTTTGAGGCCTTACAAGGAGAGGAGGAATCTCCTTCCCTAGCTGGTGCTCCTGTGACAGCCAGGACGTTTTCCATTTCGGAGAAGGATCTGGGTGAGGCTGGTACATCTGGCCCATGAACTCCGGCCGGCTGAGGAGAAAAGCAGGTTCAGTCCCCGCCCTCCTCTACTAAAAAGAATAGGACCAAGAAAAAAACTAAGGCCTTCTCTCCTGCCGCGGGGACGGACAGTTCTGCTTCAAATTTGGTAAGCGATCAAGCCAAGATGGACACGTTCGGCCCCGTTGTTCCCCCCAGTGAGGAGGCCCAGACAAAGACCAGAACTGCGCAGAACGGAGCCTCGATTACTTCGGGCCCCCTGATTCAGAGGCTACCTGGCGTTTTCGAGGCCACTAGCTTCAAACGCTTCCTCGTTATTCGTTCCATTGATGGAAACATGTTGGCTAGGAGCAACATGATCCTTCAGAGGGGTGCTTTAGCTAGTGTGATTGGTAGAGAGCCGAAGGTGACCCGTTTCTCGGACCGCAGTTTTTTGGCGAATGAGTCGAATCCCTCCGAGATGGACATGATTACTGCCCTTCGGAAACTTTATTGCACATTTGTGAGTGTGACGCCGCACTCTACCATTTACTTCGTGAAAGGAGTAGTTTAAGCGAAGGAACTCGTCGACTACTCCATAGATGCAATCAACTTAGAGCTGGCCGACCATGAGGCAGTCAAGGTTGAACGTGTGATGAGAAAACAGAGAGGGGCCTCGAGACCCATCCCTACATTCGTGTCACGTTCGACTGTGACAGGCTCCCTAAACCGCTGCATGCCGGTTAGTATTGCTACCGCGTGAAGGCATTCATGCCACTGCCACGAAGGTGTTAATACTGTCACCGCTTTGGACATACTAATGGCTCCTGTAGACGCGCAAAGTCGAGGTTACCCGAATCCTGTGTAAGCTGCCCCAAGGCCGCACACGATAAGTCCAAATCGTGAGTGGCCAAGTGTTTCAATTCCGGAGAGCTGCACCCCGCTTCTTTGAAGCAATGTGGTGCGTATCTCCTTCAGAAGGAAATTCTGGCCGTTAAGGCCCAGGATCGTTCTCATTTCGCGAGGCTAAGGACTTGTTCCTGGCGTGCCCGGCCGTGCCTGGGACGTCCTAAATCTCATTGTTAAGAAAGAAATCTTCTGCTCCTGGTCCCTCCTAGCCTACGAGCACGGTCGTTTCCGCACCCATTCGGAACCCTTCTAAGGGTTTTAGCCCCCCTGGGTGCTCCCCTGGTAAAGCTGGCGGCAAAAATGGTTCAGCCCCAGCTAAAACCGTAAAGCGAAACGGCCAGGCGCCTCCACCGAGTCGATGGACTCACAGGAGGCAATACCCTTGAAGATGGTCGTGAGGCCATCTTCCAGGGTTCCTAAAGCTGCCCCCCCCCCCTCCCTCGCGCAGGTGGATGCGTTCTTCTCTTTGCTTTAGATACCTCCTTTCAGGCAGTAGCTTTGCAGCTGCACCTGAATAGGAGTTATACTGTTATTTCCGCGTACATTCCACGGTCAGCTGACTTTGACGCGGGGAACTTATACCGCGTCGTGGAACGGTTGCCGAGACCTTTTCTCTAACTCGGAGTTTTGAACGGTAGACTCACCCTTCTCTGGGGAGATAACTTGATTAACCTCAATGGTCATCTCCTTGCCGATCAAATCGACCAGCATTTAGGACATTTATGTTGGTGTCCTAAATATGTTTGAGTTTACGCATCACTGCCCGAGAACCGTTTCATTTACCTGTCTCGAGCTATTTTTGTGCTCTCCGGATGCACAGCCTGATTTAAGGCCGGGGGTGGTCAATGACACCCATGTTAGTGATCACTTTCCCATTCAAGTATCATTATCTGGGCCGCTGCCGCTCGAGAGCCCACCACGTTGGTGCTTAGAGCGGGTGAGGTGGTCCACATTTCAGGATGTGACTGATTTCTCTTTCCCAGTAGAGGAGTTTAACTCGGCAGATGAGGCAGTTGAGTTCTTCTCCTTCAACCTCTAATAGAAGGGAAGACCCTTCTATTAGAGGTGTGGAAGCGAGTCAAAAGGAATGGGGGGAATTCTCGCAGGAACCCCCCCATCCCCCGCTTCGCGACCACTTTCTCCGCCTGCATTCAATATGCGTCGCGATGTTGCAGAGGGCCGCCGACAGGGCTCTGCCTCAACAGGCGGAAAACCTTTCAACGACAGGTTTACTCTGAGTGAGTTGCGTTCCGCTCTCGCTTCGTGCGCGAAGCGACCCCTTGGTGAGCAAGGCATGGCCTTTCTGTTAGTATTTTTTAACAGGAACTGGGTAGAGGTTATCCTCCCAGATTCCTTGCGAATCGCTACTGTGCTTGATTTAAGAAAACAGGGGAGAGACCACTCTACCCGGGCCGATTACCGCCCAATCTCCCTAACCTCCTCTGTGTGCAAGTTGAGAGAGAAATTGGTAAATGTTAGATTAGCATTTTACTGGACAGCGGAGGCCATCTGTCTTCTGCACAGTACAGCTTCTGCAAGTTACCCTACAAGTCAGATGCTCTGCCCGGCCTGGAAAATGCCGTCTGCGAGGCCTTCCTTCATAGACAGCAATACGCCACGGTCTTTTTCGATCTGGAGAAAGCCTATGATACCACATGACGATACGGTATCATGATGACTCTGCACACGATTGGGGCGAAGGGACGTCTCCAAGTCTTTATATCTGAATTTTTCCTAGATCGTTGATTTCGCGTACTGGTGAGGGGAACTCTCTTGGCTCAATGGAGTATAAAGAAGGTCTCTCGTAGGGAGGTGTCCTCAGTTTCACACTCTTTACCGTAAACATCAACGGCATCACCTCGGTGATGTTGTAAGATGTTCTCGCTACGCTCTACGTGTACGGCCTTTCGATCTCTTTTAGCTCGGTCCAGATGCCAACTCTATAGCGTCGACTCCAACAGGCATTGAACCGCATCTCTCGTTATGCCGAAGAGCATAGGCTTCGGTTTTCCTTGGGGAAGACTAAGGTGGTGCTCTTCTGCTACCATCCACGGCTCCACCCTGAACCACACTTGTTTCTCAATGAGGTGCGCCTTGAAGTGATTGAATCGCACCGTTTCCTTCGTCTTGTATTTGACCGACATCACACCTGGGAGGCCCATATTCACAGCCTTAGGTTCTGTTGTACACGCGCCATGGATATTCTTCGTTCCGTGACGTTTAGCACCCGGGGCGCTGAGAGGGCTACTGCTTCACTTTTTATCAATCCTTTGTTCGTTTGAAGCTCGACGACGGATGCGAGTTTTATGCATTCGTAGCAGAGCGTGTATTGTGGAAGGTGGACTCGATCGACCACACCGGCCTTCGCCTGGCGACTGGTGCCTTCCGTAGTCTCCCCATTGAGAGCCTACATGTCGATGCTGGTGAGGTACGACTCGCTCTGCACCGCGTACAGTGCATTATTCGCCTGTACGTGAAAAAGCAGCGCCTCTCTCAGTCGTCAACAGCCCTCACAGCAATCCCAGCAAATCTTGACGATTCCTATGCTGCCGAGAAACGCTAGTCATACCCTAAGCCCTTCAGGTTTATGGCCATAAAACTCTTTCGAAAGCTAGGTATAGCTCTTAAGCCAGTAGCACCCCTAGTTCTGCCCAGGACGCCACTTTGGAGAGTACCACCTTTGACCATTTGTCGCCACGCCTCTGCTCCGAAAGCTTTTACAGCCCCGGGAGTGTTGCGTTCGGCCTTTTTGGAGCACACTTCGTGTTACGCTGGAACCGTGCCAGTGTATATGGATGGCTCTAAATCCCCAAAGTGGGTAGGTTTCCACGCCATATCCCCTTGTTTCAAGTCAGCGGGGCTCTTCAAGGTGCTGCGTCTTTTCTTTACGGCGGAGCTGGTCGCAATACGCTGCTCGGTACGGGAGATTACGCGAAGGGCCTGGTTCGGAGACTGGATTGTGATCTATAGCCTCACAAAGCGTCCTGAGTGCTCTCGAGGCATTGGAATCTCCGAATCCCCTGGTTCGCCATATCCGTGACGCCACGGTTTTGGCGAGCCGGGCGGATATCGAGATTATGCTCTGCTGGATTCCTGGACATGCAGGAATTGTGGGGAATGAGCGCGCCGATGAGGGCGCCAAAGAGTCCGCGAGGACTGGGCGACCAGACCAGCGTTTCGCTTTTCCTCACACCAATTACATGGCAGGAATACAAGCAGCCTTCCTGGCTGCTTGGCAAAGAAGATGGGAGACGGTCAAAGAGAACCTAAGGTTGGATGCCATTGTGCCGCGACTGTTCCCATGAACCTACCCCTCAATGCCGCGACGGCTATACGTTTTCTTTCTGTCGTCTCCAAATTGGACACACTCGCGGGACGTACCACCATTTAAAAGAGCGCTCACCTGCACCTTATTGAGACGACCGCGTTGTCCCTCAGAATTTTTCGCACATTTTTGTCGAATGTCTTAGTCTGAGTGATCTTTGCGCAATCTCTTTTTCCCGGTACCGGGATGAGCGTGGTCGCTACCGCTTCTCCTTTGTACTCGTAATAGATTCGAGTACACTGACTTGGAACTCTATGACTTTTTAGAGGAGGCTGGCCTCCTCCACTTTATTTACCTGTTTTATTGTTGTTGTTTTGTAGATTGCACGTTCCTGCGCCGGGGGGAGGTGGGCCTCCATACTACACCTAAGCGTGCTCCCTGCTCGTTGCCCTTTTCCGTTTTTCTTTTCTTTTTATTGTTACTGTTGTTGTTTCTTGTTTTGTTTTGCATATTATTTTAGCCAAGCCTAGCACTAGGCTGTGGTGAGTACGGTGACTTATGCCCGAGTAGGCAGTCACTAGATGGGCTCCTAAAATTAAAATTGAAAAAATGCACGGCGGTTATCCGATGCGAACCGTGCAGGACGTATCGTGGTGAGTCGTTCTCCTGTATCTCGTCCCTTCTCGGTTGTGACTGAAAATACTTTAAGATGGTTTGGTCATCGGAGATAAATGGATGGAAATAGATTTGTAAAGAAGATTGGATGGAAATAAACTTGTGAAGAAGAATAAACAAAGGTGAGAAGGGTGGATTATGTGAATTAGAGGATGAAGTAGATAATAAAATGTGTATGGTAGATGTGCATGGGCTGCATTTGTGAGAAGGGGGTGTTTGAGGCCTTCTGCCCATGCCTGAACTCTGTATGGACTTGATGCTGCAGTACATTGCACCCTCTCACTGTGAAGATCATTGGGCATGGAGAAATATAGGTGGCATTTTGCTTAAGACGGCATAAAAGGGGGGGTGGGGGCGGGTAGTTTTGTGGCATTGACGCGAGCCGACCCCACTTTATGTGAAATTGTTAGATTTTGATGCCTTGAAGCTCAGAACTGGAAGTAGAGATGAAACTTTCTCTAAGAAACATCAGAAATCCTAATCAGGACACATTTATACCTAGAGAGACGCAGAAGACGGTCGCGAGAGAGCTACCACACACTTTCGCTTCCTCCTCGCCACAATCTACATATACAGATCTCCGCTTCCACGATAGAGAGAGACAAGGCGGACGGCCACTCTTGCGTCCACCCATACACACTACACTGCACTCATACTTACACAGCGTCCCATGTTACACACACACTAACACAACTCTTTCCTGACATACAGTATCTGACTTAATAAATATTGTGTAGAGGAGACCCCCCCGCCTCCCACACACACTTGACCTCAGAAGAGTACAATGCATTAATCATGGTCATTTTTCATCCAGTCCGCTCCTCTCAACCTTCTCTCTCGGATACCCCCTCCTACCCCCGCTTCTATTGGAGACCCCCTTCTACCTTCCTTCTATCGGACCCCTTTATACCCCCATCAGATACCCATAACCCAAAGTCACCACATTCGCGTGTCCCTCGCGCACGCAGGACATATCCCCCCCCCCCTCCCTTATAGGTCTTACAAGATTTAGAGTGACGGGGTCTTTGTGGCAGTCCTTGCCATTATCGTTCTTTTGCTATCAGTTCTTTGAGGAGGTCTTGTGAGTTGTCAGATCTCTCACTTTCTTGCGCTTCAAGTAGTCTCTTCTTTGATTTTCTCGGGCTACGCGCCTTACTTACATTTTTAGTTCCCCTAACTTAACCACTTTATTTAGGAAAAAAAATTCAAAATCATTACAAGCGAGATGCCACCGTTCGTTTCTTTGTGTGTGGGATAGTAGGGGGGTATATACACACATTGCTGATGACCTGCAGGAAAAAGAAAAGTATTATTTGATTTTTTTTTCCCCTGCGGGTCATTTTTCAGCCGTCCATATGAGTACCAATACGTACATTGACGTATGCCCCCCACTCCCCAGATTAATCTCAGATATTTAAATAGAAACCGACAAAATCCGAGAACCGAGGATCTTCATCTGCTCCTTCCATTAAATCTTTTCCCTCGGGCTCAAATTAATTATGCTGGGATTTTAATCCCTCTCGCCCCTAAAGCAGAGACGGGGAGGGGGAATGACGGGGATGACGTGCCGAAAGCGCCTTTCCTTGCCCTAAAGCGTCTGAGATTCATCGGCCTCATCTGGAGTAGGTCTTGGCATCCTCGATTGCCGGTTTATTATTTTTTTCTTCGTCTCGTGCGTCAATATCTCTCTCAGAGGTCTTTGTCCGTGGACGAGCATATGTACGCTCGACTAAAGTGTCAATTTTTAATCCTAGTTGCTATTACCCACGCCCTTAACCTCCATGTCACCATCTCACACATGCGTCTACACACGAACATCCATACGCAGTCGCACAGTTAATAAACAAAGCTCCACGCCCTTATATTTGTGGTAAAGGACAATTAAGGTTATTAATTACATATTTGCATTGTTAACAAGGTTAGGCAATGCACGTGAAAGTATGTATCTTGCAAACAAAGAACACTGGATTATCATAGGTCACCCTTGATGCAATATTAATTATATAAGTTGAGATAATCTAGGATTTAATGCCCTGAGTGCTCTCTGTGAGTCGCAAGGGGTGACTAAATATGGGATTGAGCAAGAAGTGCATTTTCTCATATTGAAATGGGATCAGGGGAGAGAGTATATGTTGTTTTTAATGGCTCCCAAGGAGCAGATGATCTCTACTCTCTCAGACCACTTAGGAGATTAAGAGAGAAAGCTGTAGCGCCGCCAACGTTTCCACAATTATGTGGGGCCGCGCCTTCTGTGAGGTTGTCCCGAAGAACCAGGTTAGAGTGGAAAGGGGTCGTTCATGCTCTGGGTATTTTAGAGTACTTCATGTGCTATCCGTCCATGCATTAGCTAGGAAGTGAAAATTGTCTTGAACTTAATAGGAGGACAAATGATAAATACAAATAATATCAAATTTGGCATGCTGAAATGTGTGGATGTATTATGAAGGAAAAAAATACCATCTGTCAGAGAGAGAGAGAGAGAGAGAGATTCATGCAGACGAAGAAGCCCAAGGGGGTATCTCACATACAAACGAATCTTCCACCGGCATCTTTTGGTAAACTTCCGGAGCGATAACGAAGCGAGACGAGTCTAGCTCGAGCCCGGAACCCAAATCAACGAGAGTGCGCTAAGCCTTTACTCGCTGAGTTTGAATCGGAGTGGGACCCATTTCTGACGGCAAACAAAATCGCTTTCGGGAAAGCATTATATATTTCCCAGCACGGATACGAGCAAATGAGTATTAAACCATGAGGTAGGCACTGCTCACGCTGTATCCAAGCGGTAATCACCAGGATTCATTGGAACAAACCTAAGGACACACGCGCTCCTTCAGACCCGACTTCCTGTTGCACTAAGGAATTGTAGGCAAGAAACCAGTTGTTCATAAGTACGGCAGTCAAGAACGTAAGGACTCGTTCTGGAATAGGCGCTTCGCTCCGTGCACTGCAAGGATACTCCCTCGAATCACCACTCGAGGTCCCATTCCCCCTTCTTGGAAAATCGTAAGGATACTGCAAGGATACTCTCTCGAACCACCACTTGAGGCCCCCTTCTTGGATAATCGTAATCCTATTACCGTTTTCTCGAACAGCGTTGAAGAGGCGTGACGCTTTCCGACTACGAAGCTTCACTCCCCCCTAATCTCCTCCCGTTTTCACTCGAGTAAATATTGTGCTACTCATAGCTCGCGCCGGAGCACTTGATTGTAAATTAATTCCTTGGCTGAACGATTAGTTTTCCCAAAGTGTATAAATTATTGTTAAATTCAGTTATTTGTTGTATAATAATAAAGATTATTTTTGTTTCTCTTGTTTAAATCCCAGAATCACGTACAAAGCCATTGATCTATTTTCTAAGTCGGCCAACAGAATACACCAACTCGACTATCCCCATACTTAAAAGGGATTCATCCCCCTCCCCCAACCTTCCTCCGCGTCTAGGGCGGGTAAGCGAAGATCAGTGAAATCTAACTGACCTACGACATAATAATATACGGGCAGCGAAGATCATTGAAATCTACCTGATCTACGACATAATAATAATATATATATATATATATATATATATATATATATATATATATATATATATATATATATATATATATGCAGGTACTATTAAGTCCACAGTTGTGGCAGCGTTATTAATTTTAACTTGTATTTTCTTAATATTTCTTACAACATCCGCGAATGACATTCTATATTCCTTGACTTCTTTCGACCGTGTTAGGTCATCTTCAGGAAATGAACAGAAATGTAATTATTCAACTACAATTCGATGTAAGAGTGTAGATGTGGTTATGGGATGAAGATAGGGTGTGGCGACAGATTGCGAAAAATAGACAAGTAGTTAAAAGAGAAAGAATTGTGGTAGGGCGCAAAGAGATGCTAACAGCCTGGTGATCAACCTTATCGCTTTTAAATATTTTTTGTTTTGTGGTTCCTTTGTTGTCTTTGAGTTAGTTTATATAATATGGCGTTCAAGCCATTTGTTGTCAAAAAAATTAATGTTCTTTGGTAGGATATGCGCATTTGCTGTTGTGGTAATAAATGACTTTAATCACTTTAGTGTTGTGCTTAGTGTCTTTGTTTTTTGTATATTATGTAGCGAGTGTAAATCGTGTCATTTGTTTTTTTCTTGGATGTCTTCTTCGGTATTTTAAGGTCTTCATCGGTGAATTCTTGTAGAAATCGGTGAGTTAATTAGGTAATCTTTATCTTGGTCGGTTTCTTTGGTCTGGGTAAAATCATTCTTTTTTTCATGTGTAGAACGGCACTTCTGCTCCGCAAAACAAAACCCAGCGGAGCTCGGAAATCTGGTGCAACTTATGCCTCTTCTGTTTTGGTTAATCATTTAGACGATATCATCGTCAGATTCTCGATTAACCATTTCTCGCATATTCCTTGTCCGTTCTTCTATGACAACGTTAATGGGACTTATCCCCGCCTCCCGGTGCAGTTATTCCTGGAGTCTTCTCCTTCGCCTGTATGTACCTGTAATTAGGTACATACATTTATTCTGCACTACTTGTAGTTTCCTCTTTTGTGATTTCGAGACACATGAGAGGTCGGAAGCGGGGTATATCAGCGTCGATCTTACAAGTGCATTGTAGATCTTTTTCTTATTACTTTGACGAAGATTTCTGAACATGTATAGAATTTTAACTGCAGCAGTACTCTTGGTGATTCTCTCTTGGACGTGCTTCTTGTACCCGGTTGAAGTAATTTTTATTCCGAGTGCATTGCACTCCCTGTTGTAGGGATAACTTCTATCCCCCACCTTGATGTCGTAAAGTAGTATCTTGCCTATGGCGACTACTTTGAACTTTTCCTGGTTTGGTCGGATCTTCCACTGGGCCTCGTAGGTGTGAAGGTTTTCAATTTCTGCTGCTGTCATGCGAACTTGACAAGACGTATTCCTCGCTGGACAAGTGATTATCTGGATGAAATCATCGGCGAATTGAATGTTGAGGCAAGTGGGGTTTACAGGGGCTGGGTCATCAGCAGTGTAAATCAAGTAGAGAGTGGGGAACAGGCACCCCCTCCATTGCGGGAGGCCCGTAGTGAGCGGAAACTTTGGTCTGTCCGTGCACCCTAAACTGATATACGCCACTCTCTCCATGACATAGTCACAGAGAGTGCTTTCTAAGTTTTCACTTAGGCCCAGTCGTAAGATCTTGTACTGCATTCCCCGTTGCCACACCTTATCAAACGCTTTTGATACATCCCGACAAACAATGTCCACGTAACTTCTTTCCCGTTTTGCTTGGGCTAGCTTTTCCGTGATGAAATTAATCGCCGTCTCCGTACTTCGCTTCCTCCTAAACCCAAATTGATGATGTAATTATTCACATATTGCTACATTATTACAAAAAATTGGCCCATCCGGGAACTTTTAAGGGGAAACTAAGCACTACAAGAAACATGTAATTGCAAGGCTCAGATTGTCTGACTATTTGTCGTTCTGATCTAGTTCTCTGGCAAAAGAGACAAAGAAAAATAATATTTTGAAAACGAGCTTCTTTTAACGGCGGGAACTTTTCCACCAAAAGATTGCACGAGTAAAACAAATACTCGTGAATAATGGTTTATCAAACAGCATGATTAACAAACAACTCCAATCATTTTTAAATAACCATTACAAACATGCGGATAAAACTGAGAGTAATCATGGAGAAGTCAACAACATCAAAGTGTATTACAGAAACCAGATGTCCGCGGCCTATAAAATAAATGAAAAAAACATCAAGTTGATTATTAACCATAACACTAAGGTTAAAAATCAAACGGAAAAAAAACCAACTCATCATTTATTATAAAACAACAAAAGCAGGCAATCTACTGATGAAAAACAACATCTGCCTAAACTCCTCGAATCTCAAGTCAAACAACATAGTTTACGAGTTTATCTGCCCCGATAAAGACCGTAAGCTTTATAAAAACTCAAAATATATTGGCATGACAACCACTACACTTTTGAGACGTTTAATTATGCACCTACAAAGCGGAGGGCCTAAGAATTATATAGAAAGTGCCTATAATATTAACCTAACGAGTGATATGCTCGTTGATAACGCCATTATTAAAGGAAAAGAGGTCAAGAAAGCGAGTCTGAACATCTTAGAAGCCATATTATTAAATGAAGATAAGTCGGCCATCAACAGAAAACCGACAAGCTGGAATCGCACATTAAAACTATTTTAAAATTCCACTCACAGGAGTGGCCCATTTCCTCTAACGTTACGTTTAACCAAAGCGGAATAAATGCCCCTTAAAAATCGTTTTCTTTCACTCTGTCAGATCCTCACTCCACTAATTACATCGGTAAAGGAGGCAAGAACATTTCAAAACACTCCGAAGATGATCGAATAAGATCGAAAGCTTAGCAATTTAGTTTGTTTTTTACCAAACACATTGATTTAAAAAAAAAGAGATGAATACTGGACAAGTGATCCACCATCTACAGGATGTAATAAAAGAGATAGTTAGAAGAAGAGAAAGTTGCCAAAGGAAATTAATTAAGACAAAATGCACAATGGACTTCAACAAAATTTGCATATATATATATATATATATATATATATATATATATATATATATATATATATATATATATATATATATATATATATATAAATAATTAAACTGGTGTGAGGTTTTTAAGGTTCGTTAAAAGGTTTTATTTAAACGCTTTTAAGATTGTGGCTCTGGATATCAAGGAAACAATAATTTTCTTGCTAAACCTATTTTCAAATTTAGATACACGATTCTGGTGAATATTTGAAGTTAATTACTTTGTGATTATTGTGACTGTGCATCACTCTTTTTCCCAAGAGGAATATTATATCTATTCCTTCGGTCCCGTATACTCTGCCTTTTGAAAGATTCAGGGAAATTGTATTTGTTCGATTGTTTGACGCATCTAAGAGTAGTCATCAAGGCTTCTTCGCCTCAATCACAGATTTCGCATCGTGCGAATTAAGCGAGTTCTTTTTGCAGGTGTTTTTTGTGTGGGTTTACTACTGAGTCAAGTAAAACCCATTAGCACTTCCGTCAGTGTTCATAAGTGCCTTAAGTGAAACACGGTTTAATTTTGGTTCGACAAACTCGCTGCATCTTCTTCTTGTGTGTGCGTTAATTTTTTTTAAGTGCAAACAGGGGAGACATCATGTCTTCATTCGAAATTTTTAAGGGATCACGAGAATCACTGGGTCTAACTGGAAAGAACCTAATGTCCTATATCTAGGAAGAAGAGAGAGCCGCAAGAGAGGAAAGAAGAGAAAGATGAAATGGAATGAGAGGAAAGAAGAGAAATAAAAATAGAAGAGAAAAGAGAGAGAAATAAAGAGAAAGAAAAGAAAGAAGAGAAGGAGAAGAACGGCAAGAAAGGGATATAATTCTTTTGCACGAATTAGAGATGAAAAGGGCGAGAAACAAATCCCTATCCGGCATTTCGGGGACCGGAATCCAGCAGCTTACCTCTGTCAAACTGCCTGTCTTCAAAGAAAGGGAAGATTTCGCTTCATATTTAACCCACTTCGAGAAGATCTTCGAAGTAAACTGCTGGTACATAGGATCAGACGACCTAGCTAAATTGTCTCTACTATTGAACTCCCATATGAGCGTTATTTTCATTTTCCTACCCTCAGAGGCAAAAGTTTATTACTCCTCGTTGAATGTGAGCTACTTGGCGCCTATAATATAACCCCAGATTTCTACCGTGCGAAATTTAGGCAGTGCAGAATTCATCCCAATCACACCTTCAGACAGTTCGGGCACACATGTAATGTGTACCCAGACGCTTGATGCATCAAAAGTGTCCCATGACTACAATGCTATGATCGATTTTATTCTTAAGGACCAACTTTTGGCATCACTTCCATCAGAAATCAGAATGTTCGCCAAGAAAAGAAGATGCAGTAGTTTCAAAGAGTGCATAGAAGAGGCTGACGTCTATGCAGCAAGCCACAATTTCTACCCCAAAGAAGGAAAGAAAGAGGAGCCACCTTCTCCCAAATCGAAGGTAAATAAGCATAAATTCGTTCCTCACAACAAGGAAAATTTTGTTAAGACGACAAGCCATTCCAAGCAGAAGCCTGCTCAAACACCCATCAAACGAAAAGTTCAGCCTTTCTCCTCTAATCCCCCTTAATTAGCGTTCTCCAGGAGGACTATTGTGTGTTATTCCTGCGGAATCGAGGGTCATATGAAAACAAATTGCCTTCAAAACGCTCACTTAGGGAATAACTATTCCCACAAGGTGCACCAAGTGAGTGCAACCCTTTCTCAGACCACGTATCAACCGGAAACTCCTCTCTTTTCAAACGAATCAGGTCCCGCCAGCCACCGGGTGAACTTTTTGTTCAACAAAAGCACCTATGGGGGCCTTCAATTCGAGACTGGTACGGTGAACGTCTACCGTATCTCTGCCCTAGTCCGAGATACCGGTTGCACGTGTATCGTGGTCTCTGATAAGCTACTCCCACCTGTAGCTCCGGATCACGATCTGTTCGCCATCGTGCATGACTACCTGGGACGCGCTAATCGGCTCCCTATCGTTAAGTGCCATATAGACTGCGCCTACCTCACTGGCTGGGCCGAAGTAGTGGCAGCCCCCATCAAGTTTTCTGCCGCTCTGATTGGGCAGAGCTCCAAAGTTTGTTCCCTCCCGGTGGCTCAACTCTTGACCACCCGCTCACAAGCGAAGCAGGATTTAGAAGCGCTCGACCCGTGGGAACCCCCGGTGCTTCAGAATATAGCAATATCGTAAACGGAGACTTTGCTAAGAAACAGAAGCAGTCTAAATCCTTTTGTCCTATGTGGACCCAGGCCCAAAATAAGACGCAAGATTCCATTAGAGGTGGCAAATTAATTTCCTTAATCGTTTAAAATAACCTCCTCTACCGCATATGCTCAAGGGGAGATCCTACTGAGTTTCGAGCATTATGTTGTCCCTACTCTCATATGCAACTTATTTTACAAACAACGCATGACAGCATTTTTGGGTCATTTCAGCTACACAAAGACTGCACAACGAATTCTTAAGTACTTGTATTGGTCCGGGGCGTCGGAGGAAATTCTTCGCTATTGTCGATCATGCGACATATGTCAGAAAACTGCCATTTGGGTCATTTCAGCTACACAAAGACTGCACAACGAATTCTTAAGTACTTGTATTGGTCCGGGGCGTTGGAGGAAATTCTTCGCTATTGTCGATCATGCGACATATGTCAGAAAACTGCCATTAAGAAGGGAGTTAAGCCGGCCTCCTTGCAGAAGGGCCCGTAATCTCAGAACCCTTCTCCCGAGAGGCAATCGACTTGGTTGTACCAATCTACCCACCATTTAGTGAGGGCCGAATATCTTATCTCCATATTTTCTTGCGTTAGATTACTGACCGAGGCCGTCAATTTACCTCTCATTCATGGTAAAACCTCTATTTACCACCCCATTTTACCCCGCCGGGAATGGTATGTGCGAGAGGCTGAATGGGAATCTCAAGGCCATTCTGCGGAAGATTTGCGTGGAACAACCAAGAGAATCGCATCGTTACCTGCCAGTGGCTCTTTTTGCTTATAGAGAGATACCACACCGCACTTTGGAGTTCGCGCCATTCGAGTTACTATAAGGTAGATCGGGAGGTACAATCCTCATACTCGTACTTAATCGAATTCCGTCAGAGGTTGGAAGAAGGCGTCGAAATTGCCTACCAAAATGCCGACTTTAATCTGAATAAATATTATGCTCACTTCGACTATAAGTCTAAAGATCGAAGATTTAAGCCCGGTGGGGAAATCTGTTATTGCTTCCGACCGACAATAAGAAACTTCTAAGCCAATGGAAAGGCCTCTACCAAATAATAAAGAAACGTGGTCCCGTCGATTATTTGTGTTATGTATACTACTAGTTAAAAGGTTTCATTATGTAAATTTATGTAATTGTGTATCTATTTGTAATGTATTTGTAATGTTTATTTGTAATGTACTATATATTTATTTGTAATGTATATATTTGTGTAATATACAAACAACAATCTCCAACTCCTTTAGTGATTACCCCTAATACAACCAACTAACCTCCTCCCACACAACCAACTAACTTGCTACCAATACTTATTTAAGTTTAAATTTCCCCAATTTTAGGTAGTTCATCTCCAAACACTTAACGGACTCCTACTGGAATTGATTTGCTCTAGATTGTGTGTAATTAGTCAATTAATGTGCTTTAATTTTTTTGTGATTATTCAGTGCACTACTACTGCAATGTAAGTCTCTTATAGTTGTCAAATTTGGCGCCTATTTACCTTAGACCTCTCTCTCAACGTGTGATAAGTATTATTAAGATTTTTTATTTGTATGTATTGTATAAACTGTATAAATGTAAATATGATATTCATGTTTCTCCAAACCTCATATATTTGTTTATAACTTTAATTAAGTAAAAGGAGAACTGCCAATTTACAAGCTTTGACTTACTATATAAACTGCTCTCATTGTTGCTGATACTAATAACTATAATATAACTTTAATATATTAATTTTCTATATTTTCTTTGTTTTGCCTCTACCAATACTAGGCTATGCTATATATGAAGGAAAACTCTAGGATTATGAATAATCTTATAAGATTAATTGGCATAATTTGAACTCTGATTTAATCAATTAATGTAACTTATCATTGTTACTTGACTGTTTGTACACATTTGGGGTTTCTTAAGACTAGCATAGAGTCCAGCTTAGCCTATAATTGGCCTTCTGTAACCTCGTGTTCATAACGAGGTTCTTATTATTTTCTTTAGTGTTGTGGGACTTAACCCTGCCCATAACATTTGGTTGAAACAGCAACGGAGAGGAAGCTTTTCCATATAAACTTCCTTAAGAAATATCATCGACGCGCAGGAGTTAACCAAATACTGGCTATAGACGAAGAATCGGCTATTGAATCAAATTAACCTCTAGACCCAATAAGTTTAGTAGAAATTGCATGCGTAGAACAAGATAGTGAATACCCCTTTCTCGTACCAGATGTGATGGAATCATCGTCTACCGAGCTCAAGATAAGCGACCAGCTATCGTCCGCTCAGAGAAACCAGTTCACATCTCTCCTAGGCCAATTCGGTGACGTCATCTCAGATATTCCAGGTCGTGCTACTCAGTTTGAGCACGATATTCAATTGGCCATCTAAGAAGCTATTAAGTCCAAGCCTACCCGTAAGCCGTGCATTTGAAAGAAGCTTTTACTACAGAAGTTGAGAAGTTATTAAATTTAAAGATAATAGAGCCGTCAAAATCTGATTACTGTTCCCTCATCGTCATAGAAAAGAAACCCAATAATTCCAATAGGATGTGCATTGACTCTAGGAAATTAAACGCCGTATTGTCTTTGGCGTAGAGCCGATTCCCCTTATCGACCAAAATCTCCATCTGTTTGAGAGAGCAAAGTATATTTCAGAACTGGATTTGTGAAAGGCCTATTACACTGGTCTGCGTCAAAAATGTACCTTAGGTTTTCTATAGTGTTTCTTAATAAAATTGACCTCCTAAATCCGAATCTGTCATCCGTTTTTCTCTATCACCTCCAGTTTTTGCGATACAGGGGGTGATAATAATTTTATAGTTTATACATCTCCTATATTACATCAAATTTCAATAGTTTTTGCACTGCTCTATTCGCAGTAAATTTTGTGTACATTTTAAGTAATTATGCAAATAGGTTTATATTTTGCAGGTTAAAAATTGCTTAGCATTATAATAATAAGAATAATAATAATAAGTGGTTGAGTTAAAAATGAACAGAAAATGTAAGAATAGCTCCGACAGATTTTTCTATGTTTGCGGCAAAGTGACTTTTCCCGAGCAGCAAAGTACAATCCCTCCTGTAATTAAATCTTTGTATCATGCATATTTTGGAGTAAAGCTAAGAGATCAAGATAAAGTTTTGCACCACATATCTGCTGCAAGGGATGCTACATAAGTTTAAGACGCTGGAGTCAGGGCGAACAGAAGTCCCTCTCTTTTGGTGTTCCCATAGTGTGGAGAGATGGCAAGGACCACACTACAGACTGCTATTTTTGCATGACAAATCTTAAAGGTGAGCATGGTATCAAGTATTTAAGCTTTTTGTATTATACTGGCTCCTGAAAATGTCATTATTAGGCAAAGACTTAGCACAAAATTAATAACTAACATAGTTCACTTCAGCATGAACATATCCTTTACTAAACATTTATGTACTATCTGCAACTCCAAATCAATTCCTTTATGTAATATGCAATTATATTTTCCATAGGTATAAATAAGAAAAATAAACATAGTGTGGCATATCCGGATGTTCCTTTTGCCATCAAACCCCTGCCCCATGGCCAAGGAATTCCTATACCTTCTCCCCCTGAACATATAGAGGTACATGAAGAGATTAATATGGAAGTTGACCAAGATTATGACGCATCTGAGTCTTATTAGGTTTCCACACATGATATGGTCGGAAGACCATTCACTCAAGTTCAGTTAAATGACCTGACCAGGGATCTGGGGTTTCAAAGGCGAATACACAACATCTTGGCTCTGGACTTCGTGACCCCGTAAGGGGCGCGGCGATTTGCCATCCTGGCCGCCGTGCTGACGGGATCCAGCGCTCCGTCCGGCCCCAGCTTAGCCTCTCTTCCTTCCTTCAAAACACTTGTTTCCTCTCTCTTCACACAACCTCTCCCACAACTTTCTCTGGTCAGCCTCTAATTTCACAGGGTAGATGCTGACCTTCCTTTCAGCCGACCGTCCCGCATCGGGGCTGAGGGGGTGGGGGACAATGTTCCCTAACCCCTGAGCTCCGGTCTGGGGTGGCTGGTTTTTAACAACCTGCTTCATCCCCACCCATACCTTCCTCACATCCCTTTTCCTCTCCTCTTCACAATCTATATATTTTACGCCGTGTTCAAGGTGGAGCCGCCATGCCGATGGACTGCCAGGCCACCAGGCGGGAGGGGTGGTCCCAAATGGCGGCGCCTGGCTCTGCCGGGCTTGTAAGCACCTCTCGCAGTGCGGGCTACTGCGAGAGGTGTGCGCTATTGCATCCCGTGTTAAAAAAAGGGTCACCATGCCCAATGATGAAGATCAAACAAAAAAAACCCAACCCCCAACTTCCCCAAGAACAACGGAGCCGCCTTCGGGCAGCTCCAGCAAAAAAAATGGAAGTCTCCCCCCCTGTGCTTGCACAGGGGACCCTCCATATTTCTCTAACCGGAGAGGAGGCTTACTCCTCTACTTCGCCAACGGGGGCAGGGGACTCCCCCTCAACCCCTTCTCTGGAGGTGCTTTCGGGCACCTCCCTTTTCCCAGCGGCAGTCCCCTCTTTTCTTTCCAAGGGGACTGCCAAGAAAGCCAGCAGGCAGCCCTTAGCCAGCCGCTCCCCATCAAAGCGGCTCGGTAGGGCAAACCCCCTTAGGGGGGAGAGGGAAGCCAGGCCCCTTCGGTCGCTTCCCTCAAAAGACCTGCTGGCAAGAATTTTAAACCTTGCTGGGGTCAAGGCCTGTGCCTCCCCACACAAGACTGGCGACACTGCCAAGGGGACCTGCGATGTCCTGGGAGGGGATGGCCAACTGGAGGCCCCTCCTGTGATAAACATGGTCTTTGAGGAGACCCAGCCTCAGACGGTAGGGCCTTCCATGGGGGGGAATTCGGGCTCGGCGCCAAGCACCGAACCCGAATCCGCCCCTATGCAAGGTCCTCCTCAAATGGCTGAGGGCTCCGAGGCAGTAAAAGGAGGGGAGGGATCTCCTCCGACAGGTGCCCCTACGACAACCAGGACCTTCTCCATTTCGGAGAAGGACCTGGCTGAGGCCGGTCCATCTGGCCTGGGGGCTTCTGCCGGCGGAGGTGAAAAGCGGGTTCATTCCCCGCCCTCCTCTCCAAAAAAGAAAAAGACAAAGAAGACTAAAAAGACGAAAAAGACTCGGGGCTCCTCTCCATCCGCGGGGGCTGCGGGGACGGATGGGTCTGCTACCACTTTGGTAGGCGACCAAGCCAAGATCGGCACATCCGGCCCCTCTACCCCCTCGTGTGCGGAGCCCCTGACCAAGACTAACACCAAGAGTGCACAGGGCGGAGCCTCGATGACATCGGGGCCCCTCATTCAGAGGTTACCTGGCGTTTTCGAGCCCGCTGGCTTCAAACGCTTCCTCGTTATTCGCTCCACTGATGGCACCATGTTGTCCAAGGGCAACATGATCCATCAGAGGAGAGGATTAGCTAGTGCAATTGGTAGAGAGCCGAAGGTGACCCGTTTCTCGGACGGGAGCCTTCTGGCGAATGCGGCGAATCCCGCCGAGGCGGCCAAGATAAGTGCTCTTCGGACACTTCATGGCACCCCGGTGAGTGTGACGCCGCACTCTACCATGAACTTTGTGAAAGGAGTAGTTTATGCGAGGGAACTCGTTGACTACTCCATTGAGGACATCACCCTAGAGCTGGCCGACCATGGGGCGGTCAAGGTCGAACGTGTGATGAGAAAACAGGGAGGGGCTTCGAGACCCACCCCTACACTCTTCGTCACGTTCGACTGTGAAAAGCTCCCTGAGTCGGTGCGTGCCGGTTGGTACCGCTACCGCGTGAAGGCATTCGTGCCACTGCCGCGGCGGTGCTATTACTGTCACCGCTTCGGCCATACGAATCGCTCATGTAGACGTGCAAAGTTGGGGTCACCCGAAGTCTGTGTAAATTGCTCCAAGGTCGCACACGATAAGTCCAAATCGTGTGTGGCCAAGTGTGTCAATTGCGGAGAGCCGCACCCTGCTTCTTCGAAGCAATGTGGTGCATATCTCCTGGAGAAAGAAATCCTGGCCGTTCAGGCCCAGGATAGACTCTCATTCCGCGAGGCTAAGGACTTGGTCCTGGCGCGCCCAGCTCTGCCTGGGACGTCATATGCCTCAGTAGTTCGAAAGGCACCCTCTGCTCCTGGCCCATCCAGGCCAACGAGCACGGTTGTTTCCGCGCCCATTCGGAGCCCTTCTGCGGGCTCTACCCAACCCGGGCGCTCCCCTGGTAAAGCTGGCGGCAAAAAGGGTTCATACCCAGCCCCGGCTAAAACCAGGGCTCCCCCCTCTTCCCCCAGCGTGACCGTTTCCCGCAAGGCGAAACGGCCACGCGCCTCCACCTAGTCGTTAGACTCACAGGAGGCAACACCCCTGAAGATGGTCGCTCAGCCATCTTCAGGGGTTCCTAAAGCTGTCCCCCGAAAGGAGGACAGCAACAAAGGAGCTTCGGCTCCTTCGCCCACGCCCCGAGGTGGAGCGAGTGGCTCGGAGACGGTGGTTCCTCGAAAAGAGGCTCCCCCGCCTCCGAAGCCGCAGCGCCCGCCTAAGGTTTCGAGGCGGAGGGAGGAGCCCAACCTCCCCCAATAAGTCCTCGAAGGCGACAGCGCCTCCAGCGCTTTGTCCGGCCAACAGCGCCCGGGGTTCTGCCCCCGGGAAGCGTACGGATATTCCCGTGAGGGTCTTCAATTCGAGGAGGGCCCCCGCGTCTCCTCCGAGCTAGGCCTGGAGGGCATATTCCTTCAATGGAATTGCCGTGGACTCCAGGCCAACTGGGAGGAGCTGCGGAGGCTCGCCTCGTCCCGTTCCCCGTTAGCTATTTTTTTGCAAAAGACCATGCTAGGCGCGTGCCCCCTGCCTGCCCTCCCGGGGTATAAGGGTCTTGCGACCTTACCACCGCGGGATGGCCGGGCTGGGAGATGCGTGGTTTACACCCGGCATGATGTCTCCGTTCTTCCTTTCTCTTTAGATGCCTCCTTTCAGGCAGTGGCTGTGCAGCTGCACCTGGATAGGAGGTATACTATCATTTCTGCGTACATTCCACCGTCAGCTGACTTCGACGCGGGGGACTTCCGCCGCGTTGTGGCACGGTTGCCGAGGCCCTATCTCTTGCTTGGAGATCTGAACGGCAGGCATCCTCTCTGGGGAGATTACTCCATAAATCCCAGGGGACAAGTCCTTGCCGATCTGATCGAAGAGCTTGAGATGGGTGTCCTAAACGTGGATGAGTTTACGCATCACTGTCCGAGAACCGCTTCATTTTCTTGCCTTGATCTATCTTTGTCCTCTTAAGATGCACAGCCTTATTCTGATTTGGGGGTGATTGATGACCTCCATAGTAGTGATCACTTTCCCATTCAAATATCATTTTCAGGGCAACTGCCGCCTAAGAGAGCACCTCGGTGGTGCTTGGCGCGGGCGCGGTGGCCTGCATTTCAGGAAATGACTGAATTCTCTATCTCAGTCGAGGAGTTTAGGTCGGTAGATGAGGCCGTTGAGTTCTTCTCCGGCAACCTCATCGCCGTGGGCCTGAGTACTATTCCTAGGACGTCTGGCCGTTTTGCACGCCGACCACTCCCATGGTGGTCGGCCGAGTGTGAGACGGCCCTCAAACAGAAGCGTTATGCCTACATGCGCTATAAGCGCCGCCCGAACGATTTCATTGTCGCTGAATTTCGTCGGGCTAGGGCTAGGTTCAGGTATATTTCGAAGCACGCCCGCCGCTCTTCTTGGCGGGCATACGTGTCTTCACTTAACGGGAAGACCCCTTTAGCTGAGGTGTGGAAGCGAGTCAAAAGGATTCGGGGCAAGTTCTCGCAGGACCCCTCTCCCGTTCTCCAGGAGAATGGGACCGCAATCTCGGACCCCGCGTCCGTGGCGGAATCCTTAGCGACCGCTTTTTCCGCATTCTCTAGCCGTGATGCTGCTCCGCCAGCATTCAATGCACGTCGTGATGTCGCGGAAGGCCGCCGGCTGGACTTTACATCCAGAGGCGGAGAACCCTTCAACGACAAGTTTACTGTTAGTGAGTTGCGTTCCGCTCTCGCTTCGTGCGCGGACACAGCCCATGGTCCGGACGATGTCCCGTACGCCATGCTTCGACACCTGGGTGAGCGAGGCATGGCCTTTCTGTTAGATTTGTTAAACAGGATCTGGGTGGAAGGTCTTCTCCCAGAGTCCTGGCGAATCGCTACTGTGCTCGCCTTTCGCAGGCCGGGGAGAGATCACTCTACTCCGACCGGTTTCCGCCCAATCTCTCTAACCTCTTGCGTGTGCAAGTTGATGGAGAAATTGGTAAATGTTAGATTAGCCTATTTCCTGGACAGCGGAGGCCATCTGTCTTCTGCACAGTGCGGCTTCCGTAAGTTCCACTCCACGTCGGATGCTCTGCTCCGACTGGAAAATGCCGTCTGCGAGGCTTTCCTTCGTAGACAGCACTACGCCACGGTGTTTTTTGATCTGGAGAAGGCCTATGATACCGCATGGCGATACGGTATCATGGAGACTCTCCACACGATGGGGGCGAGGGGACGCCTCCCAATGTTTATATCTGAATTTTTGCGAGATCGTCGATTCCGCGTACGGGTGGGGGGAGCCCTCTCCGGCCCAAAGGAGCAGGAAGAGGGTGTCCCGCAGGGAAGTGTCCTCAGTGTCACACTCTTTGCCCTGAGCATCAACGGCATCACCTCGGTGCTGCCGGAAGATGTTCTCGCTACGCTCTACGTGGACGACCTTTCGATCTCTTTTGGCGCGGCCCAGATGCCAACTCTGGAGCGTCGACTCCAACAGGCATTGAACCGCGTCTCTCGCTATGCCGAAGCGCACAGGTTTCGGTTTTCTTTGGCCAAGACTAAGGTGGTGCACTTCTGCCGCCATCCACGGCTTCACCCCGACCCAGATTTGTTTCTTAATGGGGTGCTCCTGGATGTGGTTGAGTCGCTTTGTTTCCTTGGTCTTGTATTCGACCGACGCCTCACCTGGGAGGCTCATATTCGCAGCCTTAGGGTCTCTTGTACCCGCGCCATGGACATTCTCCGTTCCGTGACGTTCAGCGCTTGGGGCGCTGATAGAGCTACCGCCTTACCTTTTTATCGATCCTTTGTTCGCTCGAAGCTCGACTACGGATGCGAGTTTTATGCATCCGCTGCCGAGCGTTTTTTGCGGAAGGTGGATTCGATCCACCACACCGGCCTTCCCCTTGCGACCGGTGCCTTCCGCACTTCCCCCATTGAGAGCCTGTTGGTCGATGCTGGGGAGATGCCACTCGCTCTGCGCCGCGTGCAGTGCATCACTCGCCTGTACGCGCGAGCCCGGCGCCTCCCTCAGTCGCCAACAGCTCTCACTGCATCCGCAGCTGATCTCGATGGTGCCTATGCCGCCGAGAGACGCCAGTCATACCTTAAGCCCTTTGTGTTTAGGGCCAGGAAACTCCTTCGAGAGGTAGATATAGCTCTCGGGCCGGTGGCGCCCCTGGTTCTGCCCAGGACGCCACCCTGGAGGGTACCACATTTGGCTATTTGTCGCCACGCCTCTGCTCCCAAAGCTTGTACTGCGCTGGGAGCATTGCGTTCGACCTTTTTGGAGCACACATCGTGTCACGCTGGTACCGTGCCAGTGGATACGGATGGCTCCAAGTCCCAAGAAGGGGGTCGGCTTCCACGCCGTATCCCCTCTGTTTGAAGTCAGCGGGGCTCTACCAGGCGCTGCGTCTGTCTTCACGGCCGAGCTGGTGGCAATACACCACTCGGTACGGGAGATTACGCGACGTGCCCGGTTCGGAGACCGGATTGTGATCTATAGCGACTCACAAAGCGCCCTGAGTGCTCTCGGGGCATTGGAATCTCCGCATCCCCTGGTTCGCGAAATCTGTGACGCCACGGTTTTGGCGAGCCTGGCAGATGTCGAGATTATCTTCTGTTGGGTTCCTGGACATGTAGGAATTGCGGGGAATGAGCGCGCCGATGAGGGCGCCAAAGAGTCCACGAGGACTCTGCGACCGGACCAGTGTTTCGCTCTTCCTCACACTGACTACATGGCAGGAATACGGGCAGCTCTTCGGACTGCTTGGCAAAGAAGATGGGAGACGGTCGATGGGAACTTAAAGTTGCGTGCCATTGCGCCGCGACTGTTCCCATGGACCTATCCCCCAATGCCGCGGCGGCTTCAGGTTGCTTTCTGTCGTCTTCGAATCGGACACACTCGTGTGACGCATCGCTACTTGATGGAGCGCTCGCCTGCGCCCTATTGCAACGACTGCGTCGTCCCCCTGACTGTTCGGCACATTCTTGTCGAATGTCCCAGTCTGGGTGATCTTCGCGCACGATACCTGTCCCGGTACCGGGATGGGCGGGGTCGCTACCGCCTGTCCCTTGTACTCGGGACGAGTGCGTGCACCATGACTAGTGGACTTATTGACTTTTGGGGGGAGGCTGGCCTTCTCCCTTTCATTTAACCCAGTTTAATTGTTGTTGTTGTTTTTGTTATTGCTTTTTTATTGTTATTGTTATTTCTTTTTATTGTTTCCTGTTTAATTTTTAAAGTAGCCTAGAACTAGGCTGTTTGTTTACGGCGACTAATGCCTAAGTCGGCAGTCGCCAGATAGCCCCTTAATTAAAAAAAAAAAAAAAATGGACTTCGTGAAAGTAATCTTCTCGCTTAAGAAACAACATTTAGGGGGGTACAAAAATAGAGAACAAGAGTTTCGAAGCTATTTTTTCCAGCATTCTTCCAGCTCTTTATTATACTGCGCCAATATTAAAGGACTTGTTGAGGCCATTGGAATTCCCTACAACCCATTAGAATGGAAACTGTTCATGGATTCCTCCAGTAGAAGTTTAAAAGCTGTGTTACTGAATATTGGTAACAAGATAACTTTCGTTCCTATAGACCATTCAATCCAACTTACTGAAAGTTATGAAAATATGAAAAAATTGCTGGATGCAATAAATTACTCTAGCTATAAGTGGAGGATATGTGGTGACTTAAAGGTAAGATCATTTTACACTTGGCATTTCTAAGCTTTTCGATATTGACATTTTCATTTTTAATTGTTAATACTTGTATACATCTTTTGGTCAACTTACATTTTACAAGAATGCAAATCTGCAAATCATGAGTCATTTTTGAGTTATATTTTTTGTTGAAGTGTGTCCCTATAGGTTAATGCATCCTATTGGGTTAATGGGGAACTTATCCTAATTGAGAAGGTATACAACACAACTCAATAAACTCAAAATAAGATGTACATATATCCAATTAGTTCCAATACGATGATTTAATGCATCGGCATACAGGATTTTTCAGTACATATTCATATTCTTATTGTTTTAAGAAATATTACTTTGAATTTGTTTTTAGAAATATTACACTGAATTTACATACCGTGCTAAATTTTTTTCAGGTAGTGTCTCTTACGCTTGGGACGCAAACAGGCTACACGAAGCATCCCTGTTTCCTATGTTTATGGGACAGTCGTGCATATAGTATGCACTATGAGAAGGTTTGGCCTCCACGAGAAGCATTTAGAATTAGATCAAACAATGTGATAGCTGAACCTTTAGTGCCTCCTCAAAAAATACTCCTCCCTTCACTGCATATAAAGCTTGGCATAATGAAAAATTATGTCAAAACCCTTAATAAAGTAGGCCAGGCTTTTAAATTTCTTCTTCCAAAATTTCCACAAATCAGTGACGCTAAGCTCCATGGGGGAATTTTTGATGGACTTCAAATCAGGAACTTGATCAGCAATTTGATGCATCAATGAAGGACATATAAAAAGATGCCTGGAAAGCTTTCAAAGCTCTAGTTAACAATTTTCTAGGCAATAAAAGAAGCCTAGAAGAATGTTACCCTGGTCAATCAGCTCTTAACAAGTCTCAAACATTTGGGAGCTCGAATGTCTATAAAGATACACTTTTTACAGTCCCATCTGGATTATTTTCCCGACAACTGCGGGGATTACAGTAAAGAACAGGGGCAAAGATTCCACCAGGACATAAAAACAATGGAATCCAGGTACCAGTGTAAATGGAACGGAAACATGCTTGCTGACTACTGTTGGTGTTTGAAGCGTGATGCACCAGATGACAGGCACAAACGAAAATCGTCAAGGGCGTCTGTTCTTCGAAATTATAATTATTTTCTTTATTATGTTGCATTCTTTTATTTTTTGTTTATTAAAAGAATTATAGTTTACATACGTATATTCCTGTTTATATGATATAACAGTAATAATGTATTATTAGATAGAGAAAGTTTTTTTTTTTAAAGTTCAGAAAAAATGGTCATCTCAATGAAAATGGTGTATGCTGTACTGAGAAAATCTGACCTGATTGAACAAATATACCTTCATTTTTAAGCTCAGGAGGTTGGATTCATTAAGAAACCACAAAGAAATCCTGGGGAACATAAAAAAATTTTCAAACGCAGGCCTGTGTTATCAGATCCCATTGCTGGAAGAGATTATAAACTACACTACTTTCCTGACCGAAAAGGGGTTATTTCAGTTTTGTCGACTCCTATTTGGGCTCGTCCCTGCCTGCAGTAACTATAATAGGATGATGAGACAAATTTTAGACGGGCTACCCCATGTATCATTCTATTTCGATAGGCAAGAAACCAGTTGTTCAGAACTATGGCAGTCAAGGACGTAAGGACTCGTTCTGGAATACGCGCTCCGCTGCGTGCCCTGCAAAGATACTCCATCGAATCACCACTCGAGGCCCCATTCCTCCTTCTTAGAAAATCGTAAGCCTATTACCGTTTTCTCGATCACTGTCGAAGAGGCGTGACGCTTTCAGACTATGAAACTTCACCTCATAACCTCCTCCCCTTTTCGCTCAAATCAATATTGTGCTACACATAGCTCGTGCCGAAGCATTTAATTGTAAATTAATTCCTTTGCTGAACGATTAGTTTTCCCATAGTATATAAATTATTGTTAAATTATGTTATTTGTTGAATAATAAAATAGTAAAGATTATTTTTGTTTCTCTTGTTTAAATCCCGGAACCACATACAAAGCCATTAATCTATTTTGTAAGTCGGCCAACGGAATACACGCACTCGAATATCCCCCATACTTAAAATGACTCCTCCCCCCCACCCACACCGCGTCTACGGCGGGCAAGCGAAGATCACTGAAATCTACTTGACCTACGACACCATCTGTTTGTCAAAGATTTGTGAATAGTTTCCCTTTAAACTATAAATTTAAAGAAAACGGTGAAATTTAGTTTAGAAGAGTAAAAGGTACCAATGGATTATCTCGACAGACCCTTGAGAAACAAGCGAAGAACAAATACAGTGGGACTGTTTTCCTGAGTGCTGCAATGAAATTCCTCAAAATTGTTTGGTTTCTTTGGAAATTAAGATGCCAAGAATATGTTCAAAAGTTATCACAGTCAAATTTGGATATTTAATGAGTCACAAATTTAATATTATTGTTAACTAAATCTGTATCTTTTTTATGTTCATGTTTATATTAAGGTTGATCTATAACTACTGTTACATTTACTTTGTTTGTCATGTCTTAAATTATGTTTTATTTTCTTAAAAGGGGATGGCATTATTTATGGGAGCTAGTGTATATATTGCACTTGGTTGGTTATACCTCGAAAATCCATATTTATTCTACTATGAAATCTTTAAAAGCCGCCATTTGCCGCCTATTTTTTCGTTTAATTTATTTTTATTTAATTTTGTCATATACATATTTGGCACCCGAGATCGTTCATGTTTGTTGCTTATTATTTCGTTTGATTGAATATGGAAGTTGTGATGGGCGTGGCCTTCGCTCGTAAATTCATTTATAACACCTTTTAGTTCATAAAAAAAGATTAAATTTTCGGCGAAAGCAATTATGGTCCTAATCTCTACTAGTACTAAAAGGTTTTGCCGCAAATGAAACATGTAGAGCAGTGGTTTTCAATCGTGGCGCCGCGAGAGCCAACTACGGGTGCCACGGGAGCGACCAAGAAATCATTTTTAAAATGCCTAAATTACAAAAAAAAATATGTATTTCAAAAATTTATAAAAAATCTAACAACACTTGAAAGTATTTTGAAACCAGCTTCTCTGCATTGTGCAGCATAAAAATAACAAAAGGTGAAAATTGCTGACATTGAAGGAAGAAATGAGAGTTGCCTTGTCAACTCTATGTGCCATTATCAAAGAATTATGATACTCATCAAGCCCAAATTTCCTATTAAACTTTTCAAGGGGATATTTATTTATTTTCAATTCTTTTATGTATTATTTGAAATAAATTAGGTTAAATGTTAATCGTGGTTAATTTGAAATGCTTTCCACGTAATTATGTATTTATATGTAAATTATATTATACTGAGGTGTTAATATCATAAAATCTTTAAAAAAACACATATATTGAGTGATTTTACCGAAAAGAAAAACAACTTTAACGCCCTAAATGCCGAGATTTCGCGTTCTGTGTATTGAACCAATTCCTGAACCTCTTTTTGATGCTCAAGCACAATCAGGTATGTTTTGTTATATTAAGATAACTTAATTTAGCTTCTTTCTTACTTTAAGGTTAGATTGGTTTCGTTATTTTAGTTCTATCTCCGTAGACCTTCATTTTCGAAGGTAATGAAAGTCAGATTCATTTATCGCATCTTAAAATACATAAGAAAAGATTAAAAGAATTCTTTGAACGCGATTATGGACCTAATCTATACCATTACTGAATTTTTCTTGTTAATTACGCCAATTTTCTTTCATTTTTAATTAAATAAAATTATTAAACTCGGTAGATAATCAGCTTTTTAATATTTGCAATCTAATTAAGGCTTTAAAATATTTGCATTAGTGGAGAATGAGAGCGCCTCTCGGCTATAATTATGTACGTTTCTAGTTTACTTCTATCTTCAGTATTGTTGACAGGGATATTCGAAAGCCTTTGTTTTATTTTTAATGCAGATAAAGTTTTGAAAATTAAATAAATCCTATGGTAAATTCTTTTTCTCTGTATTTACTCTTATCTTATTGTTTAATTTGGTGGGTTAACATTATTATTAAAAAAATACTGTCAAGTTACCATAGTATACAATAAACTTGCATAATAATGGCATTTTTAAAATAAAATTAAAATGTCAAAGGTTAAGTTAGTGTTAATTTTATTTATATATATATATATATATATATATATATATATATATATATATATATATATATATATATATATATATATAAACACATATATCTCTCATGAGCGCGAAAGAATGGTGAAATAAATCCAACTTCAACGCAGGAAAGAGAAAACGGAATCATTTTTCTTCGGAAATAGTTATTTTTACTTCGAAAAAATCAGAGCTGGGATGGGATTCGAACCGTGCACATTGAGGCAGCAAGCAACCACTTTGATCTCAATTAAACCGCCCCTTAGACCACTCGGGTACGCGAAGATCAAAGCGGTTGCTCGCTGCCTCAATGTGCACGGTTTCAGCTCGGATTTTTCGAAGTAAGAAATAACTGTTGACGACGAAAAATTATTCCGTTTTCTCAATGGTTTGTCAGTCTTAAAGCTTCAAGTGATATTTTCACTTATCTTTTTTCTTCCGTGCTGTCTTGCTCTACGAAGTGAGGAGTAGCTTACGTTGTAATCTTCAGGATTTTTCCCCACATTTGACATAGCTGGAATAAGAATTAGAGAAGCAGATCGATCACATCTAATGCCTCACATCTAGCCACATCTAATGCAGATAATAGATTTTCATTAATAATTTTTTTTCTTGCTTTCTTGGTGGCCCTTGTTTAGATGTTGAAGGTTGGTTCAGATCAATCTCTTCTGCACTTGATATTGTGTCACTGCTGTCTTCTAGAACTAGTTTCATCTATAGAACTTTATTGACGAATAAGCTACTTTTCTAAAGATGTTTGCTTCTTTGCTGCTAATTCTGGGCGCTTTTCATCTTCCTTATGTCCTCGCATGATCTTACATTTACGACCTTCCCTCTGTAAATGTAGAAATTCTCTATCTTCTTCAATAGTTATTAGTTCATCATCCTTGTCATGCGCAATGTCAAATAATTGACACAAATTTTCCTTGCATTTATTGTCTTTTGCTATTTAAAACTTTGATTTCTTTCCTTTATTTTTTTAACACTTGCCACTCATCGTCAAATTTGCTTAGTTTCTTTACAGTATTACATTTATGCGTTGTTGGTATTGCTGTTTTCTGTCAAACGTTAATCACACCAGTAACAGTTGAAGTTAAAACTTCTCTAACGGTTTCGCTTTTAGAATTTCTTTATTTGATGGCAACACACTTTGATTTAATGTATTTATTTGTTGACCAATTAGCCATACATCAGTTCTGCTTCGTGTCATGTTTATTAAAGATGACAAAGTAATTGAGAGAAACACACAGTAACACCTCACTCTGACCATGCGAACACACACTGAGCTCAATCCTCTGAGTGGCAGTGTCCTACTGCTCAGTTCATAGTTATTCCTAGGATTAGGACTCACTAGTACTATAAAACACGTCTATATTCTACATGCAATTAACCATTTATTTTAACTGTATTTCAGCTTAAATTTATACTAATACTTCCTATATATTTTAACCTGTAAATAGAAAGAAAATTACAAACATAGGATTTGCACTTAATTTTCATTTTCTTAAATATATTTAAAGAGTGGGCGTGACCTCTGAATATTATTTATTTTGCAGAGAGTGTTCTTATAACATACATAATCCTATTAGAGGGTATCCCCTAAAATCCAGGATGGTCAACTATTTTGCATCACCCTAATATATATATATATATATATATATATATATATATATATATATATATATATATATATATATATATATATACGAGCTTAGATCTTTAGATTAATTTTTAACAATACATTTTATAATTACGATTCGTGCTACATACCAATATATTATCAAATCGCTTACTGTCGAAATTCCACTGGCAGTTACAAACTGGATGAAGAAGAATGAATTATTGAGGATTGAAAAAGAGTGCGGAGAGTGTAAGACTGCAATGGCCTGGCCAGCATGTTCATCAGTACAAGATAATTACATATGTAAAGATCAACATATTTTTTTTTAAGGGGCTATCTGGCGACTGCCCACTTAGGCATAAGTCGCCGTAAACAAACCGCCTATTTCTAGGCTGTTGAACAGAAAACAACAATAAAAAGAAATAACAATTAGGAAGCAATAACAATATCAATAACAAAACAATAACAAAAACAACAACTAAACCTAGTTAAATGAAAGGGAGAAGGCCGGCCTCCCCCAAAAAGTCAACAAGTCCACCAGTCAATGTGCACGCACTCGTCCCGAGTACAAAGGACGGGCAGTAGCGACCCCGCCCATCCCGGTACCGGGACAGGTAACGTGCGCGAAGATCGCCCAGACAGACATTCGACAAGAATGTGCCGAACAGTCTATGGGACGACGCAGTCGTCACAATAGGGAGCAGGCAAGTGCTCCATCAAATAGCGATGTGTCACACTAGTGTGTCCGATTCGGAGACGACAGGAAGTGACCTGAAGCCGTCACGGCATTGGGAGATAGGTCCATTGGAACAATCGCGGCGCAATGGCACGCAACTTTGAGGCTCCCTTCGACTGTCTCCCATCTTCTTTGCCAAACAGTCCGAAGAGCTGCCCGTATTCCTACCATGTAGTCGGTGTGAGGAAGAGCGAAACGCTGGTCCTGTCGCAGTCATCGCGGACTCTTTGGCGCTCTCATCGGCGCGCTCATTCCCCGCAATTCCGACATGTCCAGGAACTCAGAAGAAGATAATCTCGACATGTGCCCGGCTCGCCAAAACCATGGCGTCACGGATATCGCGAACCAGGGGATGCGGAGAATCCAATGCCCCGAGAGCACTCAAGGCGGTTTGTGAGACTCTATAGATCCCAATCTGGTCCCTGAACGGGGCACGTCGAGTAATCTCCCAAACCGAGTTGTGTATTGCCACCAGCTCGGCCGTGAAGACAGACGCGTGCCTGGCAGAGCCCCGCTGATTTCAAACAGAGAGGATACGGCGTGGAAGCAGACCCCTTCTTTGGACTTGGAGCCATCCGTATACACTGGCACGGTTCCAGCGTGACACGATGTGTGCTCCAAAAAGGTCGAACGCAATACTCCCGGCGCAGTACAAGCTTTACGAGCAGAGGCGTGGTGACAAATAGCCAAATGTGGTACCCTCCAGGGTGGCGTCCTGGGCAGAACCAGGGGCGCCACCGGCCCGAGAGCTATATCTAGCTCTCGAAGGAGTTTCTTGGCCCTAACCCAAAGGGCTTAGGGTATGACTGGCGTCTCTCGGTGGCAAGGGCACCGTCGAGATGAGATGCGGATGCAGAGAAAGCTGTTGGCGACTAAGGAAGGCGCCGGGCTCGCGTGTACAGGCGAGTGATACACTGCACGCGGTGTGGTGGATCGAATTCACTTTCCGCAATAAACGCTCGGTGGCGGATGGATAAAACTCGCATCCGTAGTCGAGATTCGAACGAACAAAGGATCGATAAAAAAGTAAGGCAGTAGCCCTATCAGCGCCCCAAGCGCTGAACGTCACAGAAAGGAGAATATCCATGGCGCGGGTACAAGAGACCCTAAGGCTGCGAATATGAGCCTCCCAGGTGAGGCGTCGGTCGAATACAAGACCAAGGAAACAAAGCGACTCAACCACATCCAGGCGCACCCCATTAAGAATCAAATCTGGGTCGGGGTGAAGACGTGGATGGCGGCAGAAGTGCACCACCTTAGTCTTGGCCAAAGAAAACCGAAACCTGTGCGCTTCGGCATAGCGAGAGACGCGGTTCAATGTCTGTTGGAGTCGACGCTCCAGAGTTGGCATCTGGGCCGCGCCTGAAAGAGATCGAAAGTTCGTCCACGTAGAGCGTAACGAGAAAATCTCTTGGGAGCACCGAGGTAATGCCGTTAATGCTTAGGGGAAAGAGTATGACACTGAGGACACTTCCCTGCGGGACACCCTCTTACTGATCCTTTGGGTCGGAGTGAGCTCCCCCCACCCGTACGCAGAAACGACGATCTCGCAAAAATTCAGATATAAACATTGGGAGGCGTCCCCTCGTCCCCATCGTGTGGAGAGTCTCCATGATACCGTATCGCCATGCGGTATCATAGGCCTTCTTCAGATCGAAAAAGACCGTGGCGTAGTGCTGTCTACGAAGGAAAGCCTCGCAGACGGCATTTTCCGGTCGGAGCAGATCATTTGACGTGAAGTGGAACTTGCGCAAGCCGCACTGTACAGAAGACAGATGGCCTCCGCTGTACAGGAAAAAGGCTAGTATAACATTTACCAATTTCTCCATTAACCTGCACACGCAAGGGGCTAGAGAGATTGAGCGAAAACCGGTTGGAGTAGAGTGATCTCTCCCTGGCTTGCGAAAGGCGAGCACAGTACCAATTCGCCAGGAATCTGGTAGAAGACCTTTCACCCAGATCCTGTTAAACAAATCTAACAGAAAGGTCATGCCTCAGCAACCCAGGTGTCGAAGCATGGCGTACGGGACATCGTCCAGACCATGGGCGGTGCTTACGCACGAAGCGAGAGCGGAGCGCAACTCACTCACAGTAAACTTGTCGTTGAAGGGTTCTCCGCCTCTGGAGGTAAAGTCCAGCCGGCGGCCTTCCGCGACATCACGACGTGCATTGAATGCTGGCGGAGCAGCATCCCCGCTAGAGAATGCGGAAAAAGCGATCGCGAAGGATTCCGCCACGGACGCGGAGTCCAAGATTGCGGTCCCATTCTCCTGGAGAACGGGAGGTGGGTCCTGCGAGAACTTGCCCCGAATCCTCTTGACTCGCTTCCACACCTATGTTAACGAGGTCTTTCCGTTAAGTGAAGACACGTATGCCCGCCAAAAAGAGCAGCGGGCGTGCTTCGAAATATCCCAGAACCTAGCCCTAGCCCGACGAAATTCAGCGACAGTGAAATCATTTGGGCGGCGCTTTTAGCGCATGTAGGCATAACGCTTCTGTTTGAGGGCCGTCCCACACTCGGCCGACCACCATGGGAGTGGTCGGCGTGCAAAACGGCCAGACGTCCTAGGAATAGTAGTCAGGCCCACCGCGATGAGGTTGCCAGAGAAGAACTCAACGGCCTCATCTACCGACCTAACCCCGTAAGGGGCGCGGCGATTTGCCATCCTGGCCGCCGTGCTGACGGGATCCAGCGCTCCGTCCGGCCCCAGCTTAGCCTCTCTTCCTTCCTTCAGATAGCCCGATTTCTCCCCTACCTCGTCGCTTTTCATACAACCTCTCCCACAACTTTCTCTGGTCAGCCTCTAATTTCACAGGGTAGAATGCTGACTTTCTTCTCAAGCCAACCACCCCGGATCGGGGCTGAGGGGGGGAGGGGACATTGTCCCCTAACCCCTCAGCTCCGGTTCGGGATGGGTTTTTTTTAACAACCTGCTTCATCCCCACCCACATCTTCCTCACATCCCTTTTCCTCTCCTCTTCACAACCTATATTTTTTACGCCGTGTCCAAGGTGGAGCCGCCATGCCGAAGGACTGCCAGGCCACCAGGCGGGAGGGGTGGTCCCGAATGGCGGCGCCTGGCTCTGCCGGGCTTGTAAGCACCTCTCGCAGTGCGGGCAACTGCGAGAGGTGATGAGCTATTGCGTCCCGTAATCAAAAGAGGGTCACCATGCCCATGTATGAAAAAAAACAAAAACCCCAACCCCCAACTTCCCCCAAAACATCTACGGAGCCGCCCTCGGGCAGCTCCACCGAGAAAATGGAGGTCCCCCCCCTTGTGCTTGCGCAAGGGACCCTCCATAATTCTTTAACCGGAGAGGAGGCTTACTCCTCTCCTACGCCTACGGGTGTAGGGGACTCCCCCTCACCCCCTTCTCTGGAGGTGCTTTCGGGCACCTCCCTATCTCCAGCGGCAGTCCCTCCTTTGCTTTCTAAGGGGACTGCCAAGAAAGCCAGCAGGCAGCCCATTGCCGACCGCCCCTCGTGCAAGCGGCTCGGTAGGGCAAACCCCCTTAGGGGGGAGAGGGAAGCCAGGCCCCTTCGGTCGCTTCCCTCAAAAGACCTGCTGGCAAGAATTTTGAACCTTGCTGGGGTCAAGGCCTGTGCCTCCCCACACCACCTGACTAGTGACAATACTGCCAAGGGGACCTGCGATGTCCTGGGAGGGGATGGCCAACTGGAGGCCCCTCCTGTGATAGACATGGTCCTTGAGGAGACCCAGCCCCAGACGGTAGGGCCTTCCATGGGGGGGAATTCGGGCTCGGCGCCAAGCACCGAACCCGAATCCGCCCCTATGCAAGGTCCTCCTCAAATGGCTGAGGGCTCCGAGGCAGTAGAAGGAGGGGAGGGATCTCCTCCGACAGGTGCCCCTACGACAACCAGGACCTTCTCCATTTCGGAGAGGGACCTGGCTGAGGCTGGTCCATCTGGCCTGGGGACTTCTGCCGGCGGAGGTGAAAAGCGGGTTCATTCCCCGCCCTCCTCTCCTAAAAAGAAAAAGACTAAAAAGAATCAAAAGACGAAGAAGACTCGGGGCTCCTTCCATCCGCGGGGGCTGCGGGGACGGATGGGTCTGCTGCCACTTTGGTAGGCGACCAAGCCAAGATCGGCACATCCGGCCCCTCTACCCCCTCGTGTGCGGAGCCCATGACTACGACTAAGACCAAGAATGCACAGGGCGGAGCCTCGATGACATCGGGGCCCCTGATTCAGAGGTTACCTGGCGTTTTCGAGCCCGCTGGCTTCAAACGCTTCCTCGTTATTCGCTCCACTGATGGCACCATGTTGTCCAAGGGCAACATGATCCATCAGAGGAGAGGATTAGCTAGTGCAATTGGTAGAGAGCCGAAGGTAACCCGTTTCTCGGACGGGAGCCTTCTGGCGAATGCGGCGAATCCCGCCGAGGCGGCCAAGATAAGTGCTCTTCGGACACTTCATGGCACCCCGGTGAGTGTGACGCCGCACTCTACCATGAACTTTGTGAAAGGAGTAGTTTATGCGAGGGAACTCGTTGACTACTCCATTGAGGACATCACCCTAGAGCTGGCCGACCATGGGGCGGTCAAGGTCGAGCGTGTGATGAGAAAACAGGGAGGGGCCTCGAGACCCACCCCTACACTCTTCGTCACGTTCGACTGTGACAAGCTCCCTGAGTCGGTGCGTGCCGGTTGGTACCGCTACCGCGTGAAGGCATTCGTGCCACTGCCGCGGCGGTGCTATTACTGCCACCGCTTCGGCCATACGAATCGATCATGTAGACGTGCAAAATCGGGGTCACCCGAAGTCTGTGTAAATTGCTCCAAGGTCGCACACGATAAGTCCAAATCGTGTGTGGCCAAGTGTGTCAATTGCGGAGAGCCGCACCCTGCTTCTTCGAAGCAATGTGGTGCATATCTCCTTGAGAAAGAAATCCTGGCCGTTCAGGCCCAGGATCGACTCTCATTCCGCGAGGCAAAGGACTTGGTCCTGGCGCGCCCGGCTCTGCCTGGGACGTCATATGCCTCAATAGTTAGAAAGGCACCCTCTGCTCCTGGCCCATCCAGGCCAACGAGCACGGTTGTTTCCGCGCCCATTCGGAGCCCTTCTGTGGGCTCTACCCAACCTGGGCGCTCCCCTGGTAAAGCTGGCGGCAAAAAGGGTTCATACCCTGCCCCGGCTAAAACCAGGGCTCCCCCCTCTTCCCCCAGCGTGACCGTTTCGCGTAAAGCGAAACGGCCACGCGCCTCCACCGAGTCGTTAGACTCACAGGAGGCAACACCCCTGAAGATGGTCGCTAGGCCATCTTCCGGGGTTCCTAAAGCTGTTCCCCGAAAGGAGGACAGTAACAAAGGAGCTTCGGCCCCTTTGCCCACGCCCCGAGGTGGAGCGAGTGGCTCGGAGACGGTGGTTCCTCGAAAAGAGGGCCCCCCGCCTCCGAAGCCGCAACGCCCGCCTAAAGTTTCGAGGCGGAGGGAGGAAAAGACTCGCATGGCGAGCCCAACCTCCCCCAATAAGTCCTCGAAGGCGACAGCGCCTTCAGCGCTTTGTCCGGCCAACAGCGCCCGGGGTTCTGCCCCCGGGAAGCGTACGGCCATTCCCGTGAGGGTCTTCAATTCGAGGAGGGCCCCCGCGTCTCCTCCGAGCTAGGCCTGGAGGGCATATTCCTTCAATGGAATTGCCGTGGACTCCGGGCCAACTGGGAGGAGCTGCGGAGGCTCGCATCATCCCGTTCCCCGTTAGCTATTTTTTTGCAGGAGACCATGCTAGGCGCGTGCCCCCTGCCTGCCCTCCCGGGGTATAAGGGTCTTGCGACCCAACCACCGCGGGACGGCCGGGCTGGGGGATGCGCGGTTTACACCCGGCATGATGTCTCCGTTCTTCCTTTCTCTTTAGATACCTCCTTTCAGGCAGTGGCTGTGCAGCTGCACCTGGATAGGAGGTATACTATCATTTCTGCGTACATTCCACCGTCAGCTGACTTCGACGCGGGGGACTTTCGCCGCGTCGTGGCACGGTTGCCGAGGCCCTATCTCTTGCTTGGAGATCTGAACGGCAGGCATCCTCTCTGGGGAGATTACACCATAAATCCCAGGGGACAAGTCCTTGCCGATCTGATCGAAGAGCTTGAGATGGGTGTCCTAAACGTGGATGAGTTTACGCATCACTGTCCGAGAACCGCTTCATTTTCTTGCCTTGACCTATCTTTGTGCTCTTCGGATGCACAGCCTGATTTTGATTGGGGGGTGGTCGATGACCTCCATGGTAGTGATCACTTTCCCATTCAAATATCATTTTCAGGGCAACTGCCGCCTGAGAGACCACCTCGGTGGTGCTTGGCGCGGGCGCGGTGGCCTGCATTTCAGGAAATGACTGAATTCTCTATCTCAGTCAAGGAGTTTAGGTCGGTAGATGAGGCCGTCGAGTTCTTCTCCGGCAACCTCATCGCCGTGGGCCTGACTACTATTCCTAGGACGTCTGGCCGTTTTGCACGCCGACCACTCCCATGGTGGTCGGCCGAGTGTGAGACGGCCCTCAAACAGAAGCGTTATGCCTACATGCGCTATAAGCGCCGCCCGAACGATTTCACCGTCGCTGAATTTCGTCGGGCTAGGGCTAGGTTCCGGTATATTTCGAAGCACGCCCGCCGCTCTTCTTGGCGGGCATACGTGTCTTCACTTAACGGGAAGACCCCTTTAGCTGAGGTGTGGAAGCGAGTCAAAAGGATTCGGGGCAAGTTCTCGCAGGACCCCCCTCCCGTTCTCCAGGAGAATGGGACCGCAATCTCGGACCCCGCGTCCGTGGCGGAATCCTTAGCGACCGCTTTTTCCGCATTCTCTAGCCGTGATGCTGCTCCGCCAGCATTCAATGCACGTCGTGATGTCGCGGAAGGCCGCCGGCTGGACTTTACCTCCAGAGGCGGAGAACCCTTCAACGACAAGTTTACTGTGAGTGAGTTGCGTTCCGCTCTCGCTTCGTGCGCGGACACCGCCCATGGTCCGGACGATGTCCCGTACGCCATGCTTCGACACCTGGGTGAGCGAGGCATGGCCTTTCTATTAGATTTGTTCAACAGGATCTGGGTGGAAGGTCTCCTCCCAGACTCCTGGCGAATCGCTACTGTGCTCGCCTTTCGCAAGCCGGGGAGAGATCACTCTACTCCGACCGGTTTCCGCCCAATCTCTCTAACCTCTTGCGTGTGCAAGTTGATGGAGAAATTGGTAAATGTTAGATTAGCCTATTTCCTGGACAGCATGGGCCATCTGTCTTCTGCACAGTGCGGCTTCCGTAAGTTCCACTCCACGTCGGATGCTCTGCTCCGACTGGAAAATGCCGTCTGCGAGGCTTTCCTTCGTAGACAGCACTACGCCACGGTGTTTTTTGATCTGGAGAAAGCCTATGATACCGCATGGCGATACGGTATCATGGAGACTCTCCACACGATGGGGGCGAGGGGACGCCTCCCAATGTTTATATCTGAATTTTTGCGAGATCGTCGATTCCACGTACGGGTGGGGGGAGCCCTCTCCGGCCCAAAGGAGCAGGAAGAGGGTGTCCCGCAGGGAAGTGTCCTCAGTGTCACACTCTTTGCCCTGAGCATCAACGGCATCACCTCGGTGCTGCCTGAAGATGTTCTCGCTACGCTCTACGTGGACGACCTTTCGATCTCTTTTGGCGCGGCCCAGATGCCAACTCTGGAGCGCCGACTCCAACAGGCATTGAACCGCGTCTCTTGCTATGCCAAAGCGCACAGGTTTCGGTTTTCTTTGGCCAAGACTAAGGTGGTGCACTTCTGCCGCCATCCACGGCTTCACCCCGACCCAGATTTGTTTCTTAATGGGGTGCGCCTGGATGTGGTTGAGTCGCACCGTTTCCTTGGTCTTGTATTCGACCGACGCCTCACCTGGGAGGCTCACATTCGCAGCCTTAGGGTCTCTTGTACCCGCGCCATGGACATTCTCCGTTCCGTGACGTTCAGCGCTTGGGGCGCTGATAGGGCTACCGCCTTACTTTTTTATCGATCCTTTGTTCGCTCGAAGCTCGACTACGGATGCGAGTTTTATGCATCCGCAGCCGAGCGTTTATTGCGGAAGGTGGATTCGATCCACCACACCGGCCTTCGCCTTGCGACCGGTGCCTTCCGCACTTCCCCCATTGAGAGCCTGTTGGTCGACGCTGGGGAGATGCCACTCGCTCTGCGCCGCGTGCAGTGCATCACTCGCCTGTACGCGCGAGCCCGGCGCCTCCCCCAGTCGCCAACAGCTCTCACTGCATCCGCAGCTGATCTCGATGGTGCCTATGCCGCCGAGAGACGCCAGTCATACCCTAAGCCCTTTGGGTTTAGGGCCAGGAAACTCCTTCGAGAGCTAGATATAGCTCTCGGGCCGGTGGCGCCCCTGGTTCTGCCCAGGACGCCACCCTGGAGGGTACCACATTTTGCTATTTGTCGCCACGCCTCTGCTCCCAAAGCTTGTACTGCGCCGGGAGTATTGCGTTCGATCTTTTTGGAGCACACATCGTGTCACGCTGGTACCGTGCCAGTGTATACGGATGGCTCCAAGTCCCAAGAGGGGGTCGGCTTCCACGCCGTATCCCCTCTGTTTGAAGTCAGCGGGGCTCTACCAGGCGCTGCGTCTGTCTTCACGGCCGAGCTGGTGGCAATACACCACTCGGTACGGGAGATTACGCGACGTGCCCGGTTCGGAGACCGGATTGTGATTTATAGCGACTCACAAAGCGCCCTGAGTGCTCTCGGGGCATTGGAATCTCCGCATCCCCTGGTTCGCGAAATCCGTGACGCCACGGTTTTGGCGAGCCGGGCAGATGTCGAGATTATCTTCTGCTGGGTTCCTGGACATGTAGGAATTGCGGGGAATGAGCGCGCCGATGAGGGCGCCAAAGAGTCCGCGAGGACTCTGCGACCGGACCAGCGTTTCGCTCTTCCTCACACCGACTACATGGCAGGAATACGGGCAGCTCTTCGGACTGCTTGGCAAAGAAGATGGGAGACGGTCGAGGGGAACTTAAAGTTGCGTGCCATTGCGCCGCGACTGTTCCCATGGACCTATCCCCCAATGCCGCGGCGGCTTCAGGTTGCTTTCTGTCGTCTTCGAATCGGACACACTCGTGTGACGCATCGTTACTTGGTGGAGCGCTCGCATGTGCCCTATTGCAACGACTGCGTCGTCCCCCAGACTGTTCGGCATATTCTTGTCGAATGTCCCAGTCTGGGTGATCTTCGCGCACGATACCTGTCTCGGTACCGGGATGGGCGGGGTCGCTACCGCCTGTCCCTTGTACTCGGGACGAGTGCGTGCACCATGACTGGTGGACTTATTGACTTTTTGGGGGAGGCCGGCCTTCTCCCCTTTATTTAAGGTTCCTTTTTTTGTTATTGTTTCGTTTTAGATTGCACTCTCCTGCACCGGGGTGAGGGGGACCTCCCCCCGCTGCCGGAGATTGCTTCGATTGTTAAGTTTTTCAAATTTATATTGATTGTTAAGTTTTCATATTTTAACTTTAAAGTAGCCTAATTCTAGGCTGTCGTGTTTTTCGGCGACTTATGCCCAAGTGGGTAGTTGCCAGATGGGCTCTATAAAAAAAAAAAAAAAAAAAAAAAATCTACCGACCTAAACTCCTCGACTGAGATAGAGAATTCAGTCATTTCCTGAAATTCAGGCCACCGCGCCGGCGCCAAGCACCACCGAGGTGCTCTCTTAGGCGGCAGTTGCCCTGAAAATGATATTCAAATGGTAAAGTGATCACTACCATGGAGGTCATCGACCACACCCATTTAAAATCAGGCTGTGCATCCGAAGAGCACAAAGATAGGTCAAGGCAAGAAAATGACGCGGTTCTCGGACAGTGATGCGTAAACTCATCCACGTTAAGCTCTTCGATCAGATCGGCAAGGACTTGTCCCCTGGGATTTATTGAGTAGTCTCCCTAGAGAGGATGCCTGCCATTCAGATCTCCAAGCAAGAGAAAGGGCCTCGGCAACTGTGCCACGATGCAGTGGAAGTCCCCCGCGTTGAAGTCAGCTGACGGTGGAATGTACGCAGAAATGATAGTATACCTCCTATCCAGGTGCAGCTGCACAGCCACTGCCTGAAAGGAGGTATCTAAAGAGTAAGGAAGAACGGAGACATGATGCTGGTTGTAAACTGCGCATCCCCCAGCCCGCCCATCCCGTGGTGGTGGGGTCGCAAGACCCTTATACCCCGGGAGGGAGGGTAGGGGACACGCACCTAGCATGATCTCCTGCAAAAAGATAGGTAACGGGGAACGGGACGAGACGAGCCTCGCAGCTCCTCTGAGTTGGCCTAGAGTCCACGTTAATTCCATTGAAGGAATATGCCCTCCAGGCCTAGCTCGGAGGACAGGCGGGGGCCCTCCTCGAACTGAAGACCCTCACGGGAATGGCCGTACGCTTCCCGGGGACAGAACCCTGGCGCTGTTGGCCGGACAGAGCGCTGAAGGCGCTGTCGCCTTTAAGGACTTATTGGGGGAGGTTGGGCTCGCCATGCGAGTCTTTTCATCCCTCTGCCTCCAAACCTTAGGCGGGCGTTGCGGATTCGTAGGCGGGGGGCCCTCTTTTCGAGGAACCACCGTCTCCGAGCCACTCGCACCACCTCTAGACGTGGGCGAAGGAGCCGAATCTCCTTTGTTGTTGTCCCCATTTTTGATGAACAGCTTTAGGAATCCGAAAGATGGCCTTGCGACCAGCTTCGGGGATGTTTCTCCCGGTGAGTCTAACGACTCGGTGGAGGCGCGTGACCGTTTCGCATTACGGGAAACGGTCACGCTATGGGAAGAGGGGGAGCCCTGGTTTTAGCCGGGGCTGGGTAGGAACCCTTTTTGCCGCCAGCTTTACCAGGGGAGCGCCCGGGTTGAGTAGAGCCCACAGAAGGGCTCCAAATTGGCGCGGAAACAACCGTGCTTGTTGGCCTGAATGGGCCAGGAGCAGAGGGTGCCTTTCTAACTATTGAGGCATATGACGTCCCAGGCAGAGCCGGGCGCGCCAGGACCAAGTCCTTAGCCTCGCGAAATGAGGTTCGATCCTGGGCCTGAACGGCCAGGATTTCTTTCTCCAGGATATATGCACCACATTGCCCTGAAGAAAGTGGCGTGCGGCTTTCCGCAATTGACACACTTGGCCACATATGATTTAGACTTATCGTGTGCGGCCTTGGAGCAATTTACACAGACTTCGGGTGACCCCAACTTTGCACGTCTACATGAGCGATTCGTATGGCCGAAGCGGTGACAGTAATAGCACCGCCGCGGCAGTGGCACGAATGCCTTCACGCGGTAGTGGTACCAACCAGCACGCACCGACTCAGGGAGCTTGTCACAGTCAAACATGAAGAAGAGTGTAAGGGTGGGTCTTGAGGCCCCTCCCTGTTTTCTCATCACACGTTCGGCCTTGCCCGCCCCATGGTCGGCCAGCTCTAAGGTGATGTCCTCAATGGAGTAGTCAACGAGTTCCCTCGCAAAAACTACTCCTTTCACAAAGTTCATGGTAGAGTGCGGCTTCACACTCACCGGGGTGTCTTTAAGTGTCCGAAGAGCACCTATTTTGGCCGCCTCGGAGGAATCCCCAGCATTCGAGAAACGGGTCACCTTCGGCTCTCTACCAATTGCACTAGCTAATCCTCTCCTCTGATAGATCATGTTGCCCTTGGCCAACATGGTCTTATCAGTGGATCGAATAACGAGGAAGCGTTTGAAGCCAGCGGGCTCGAAAACGCCAGGTAACCCTTTGAATGAGGGGCCCTGATGTCATCGAGGCTCCGCCCTGTGCACTTTTCGTCTTTGTGATAGTCATGGGCTCTGCACCCGGGGGGGGGGCAGAGGGGCCGGTTGTGCCGATCTTGGCTTGTTCGCCTACCAAAAGGGCAGCAGACCCATCCGTCCCCGTAGCCCCCCGGATGGAGAGGAGCCCAGAGTCTTTTTTGTCTTTTTTGTCTTTTTAGTCTTTTTCTTTTTTGGATATGAGGGCGGGGAATAAACCCGCTTCTCACCTCCGCCGGAAGGAGCCCCCAGGCCAGATGAACCGGCCTCAGCCAGGTCCTTCTCCGAAATGGAGAAGGTCCTGGTGGTCGCAGGGGCACCGGTCAGAGGAGATCCCTCTCCTCCTTGTACTGCCTCGGAGGCCCCGTTGTTTGCGGAGGACCTTGCATAGGGGCGGATTCGGGTTCGGTGCTTGGCGCCGAGCCTGGATTTTCCCCCATGGAAGGCCCTACCGTTTAAGGCTGGGTTTCCTCAAAGACCATGTCTATCACAGGAGGGGCCTCCAGTTGGCAATCCCCTCCCAGGACATCGCAGGTCCCTTTGGCAGCGTCACCAGTCTTGTTTTGGGAGGCACAGGCCTTGACCCTGGCAAGGTTTAAAATACTTGCCAGCAGGTCTTTTGAGGGAAGCGACTGAAGGGGCCTGGGTTCCCTCTCCCCCCTAAGGGGGTTTATCTACCAAGCCGCTTCAATGTGGAGCGGATGGTAAAGGGCTGCCTGCTGGCTTTCTTGGCAGTCACCTTGGAAATAACAGAGGGGACTGCCGCTGGAAAGAGGGAGGTGCCAGAAAGCACCTCCAGAGAAGGTGTGAGGGGGAGTCCCCTACACCCGTAGGCGAAGGAGAGGAGTGAGTCTCACATCCGGTTAGAGAGATATGGAGGGTCCCCTGCGCAAGCACAGGGGGGGGACCTCCATTTATTTCGGTGAAGGTGCCTGAGGGCGGCTCCGTTGATGTTACAGGGGAAGTTGGGGGTTTGGTTTTTGGTGACCCTATTTGTATCACGGGACACAATCGCGCATCACCTCTCGCAGTAGCCCACACTGCAAGAGGTGCTTACAGGCCCGGCAGAGCCAGGCGCCGCCATTTGGGACCACCCCTCCCGCCTGATGGCCTGGCAGTCCATCGGCATGGTGGCTCTACCTTGGACACGGCGTAAAAAAGATAGATTGTGAAGAGGAGAGGAAAAGGGATGTGAGGAAGGTATGGGTGGGGATGAAGCAGGTTGTTAAACCCTAATTACCCCAGACTGGAGCTCAGGGGTTAGGGAACATTGTCCCCTCCCCCCTCCCCCCCCGATCCTGGACGGTTGGCTGAGAAGAAGGTCAGTATTTACCCTGTGAAATTAGAGGCTGACCAGTGAAAGTTGTGGGATTGGTTGTATGAAAAGCAAGGAAACAAGTGTTTTGAAGGAAGGAGAAGAGGCTAAGCTTGGGTCGGACGGGGTGCTGAGTCCCGTCAGCATGGCGGCCAGGATGGCAAATCGCCGCCCCCCTTACGGGGGTAAAAATCAACAGTAATTCTGTGCAAATTACAAACAAACCACTTAGATTCGTAAGAACTCTTTTTCCGATCAGAACTGGATATAAGCAATATTCTATTGGTGTTACTTAGACTGTAAATTTCTTAAATCCTTTAAGACTAACATTAGTAGACATTTTTAATTTTTTGGGGGGAAAAATGCACAAAATACTTGGAAAAACATCACATCAATCTTGGTAGTGCAGGACTGATCGCTCAATTGACCAATCAGGTTTTTCTATAAGCCTAAGTAGTAGAGAAGACTAGCACCAAATGAGACTATATTGGTCTTAGATTTTGTGGTTTCAAGTACAGTGCCTTGTTTAGGTTTTATTTAGATAGTAGAATCTGGTAGTGCTATGACCCTATTACACAAAAGTGGTCAGGCCTGGAACAGGTATGCATAGTGACCAGTGGAGAGCATACCCAAATATTCAACGAGACCTCGGTCTTGACCATCATACAGTCAACGATCCTGTTTGTTTTGTGGACCACATAGAGGTTGTACATGCAAAATCAACTCAAAACTATTGGGAAAAGGTATAAATCACATATCAAGAGAATGCAAGGACGCAAAAGAGTATTTTTACATTCATATCTTCAAGAATTTATGTGGAGAGAAAGAAATAAACATGACACGTTTCCCGCATTCTGTAGGGCTATTGTTGATCAATATTATTAAATTTAATGTTTTATTTTTACATGTTCGCTTCTTTTTTTTAATCTGGAAATCTTTTTAATAAAAAATGCTCTATTGTTATTTTAATATCCATGATTGATTAATCGAAACTGTTTGAGGATTTTATTCACAAGCTCATTCAAGGGGTTGCATTTTATCGTTAGGTTAGTTTAGATTTCTTGACCTCCACTTGCTGCTTTGACTCGGAAGGAAAAGTGGCAAGCCCGCAGGACACTGCGATTGGCCTTGCACTGAATAATGGACTTTAAATGTGGGTTGCACTAAATCGAGTAAGAGTGATTATTTTCCTTGGCCGAATTAAATCAACTAACTAGGAGGTTCTGGATATCAAACTGGATGACACAAAATAATATTTACTACTGTACAAAAAAATAAAATAATGGATACAACATAGAAATACAAAAAAACTAAATAGGCAAAAGGTTTACACACGTCAGTTACAGGCAGGAGCCTTGAGCACGTACACACAAACGTACACGACTGACAAAAGGTAAACTACCATTCCGGGTAGATCTGCCGCCCGAGGATGTTTGTACCCGAGAAAAAGGCTTTGGGGGATGAGGGGTACAGTTGGGTTTGCACTTACCTGATTAGGTTTCAGCCTGCTTAAAGTTATGAAGGAGAATACACCTTGTCTTCTAACAACCACTGCTAGCCTCGGAAGTAGGCATTGAGGGAGTATTTCACCGTGGAGAAGCCGAGTCGAATATAGCAGTGGGGAGTCTTTTCGTCCCTAGTTCTTATTTCTTCTTATTTAATTTTCTTGTCTTTGGGCTCTTGGGGTAAGGGAGGCTGAGAGAAAGAATTCTTCTGCGTCGCGTTCTCTTTGGCAAAATATTTGAAAGTAGGCATCGAGGGAGTATTTCACTTTGGAGAAGACGAGTCGAATACATCAGTGGGGAGTCTTTTCCTTCCTAGTTATTTTTCTTCTTATTTAATTTTCTTGTATTTGGGCTCTTGGGGTAAGGGAGGCCGAGAGAAAGAATTCTTCTGCGTCGCATTCTCTTTGGTTTTCACCTCTGAGGATGACATTGCTGAGGACCTCTCAACAAAACGAAGAGCTCAGTGGCAGTGACCCGTGACTAATTAGATTAGTAGTCAAAGTCCCCAAGACAGGGCCTGCAACTAGAAAATCGAGGAAACTTGATTTCAGAAGAGAAGACTTTGCAGGTTTTCGTGCTGGACTGACTGATGCGAGTCTGTTGAAGACTCGTGGAACAGTTTTAAAAGATATGGACTTCACCGAAAGAGAAATAAAAAAGATCACTGACTTAAAGACGAATAATTCACCTGGCCCGGGTAGGTTTCTACCTAAAGTGTTGAAAGAAGTGCGCGATCAAGTGTCACGACACCTGAGCGTAATCTTCAACATGTCAATCCGGACCGAATGCGTTCCTAGAGACTGGCTTGAAGCGGAGGTGACTCCTATCTTCAAGAAAGGAGACCGTAGCCAACCGTTGAACTACCGACCTATCAGTCTGACTTCGATAGTCAGTAAACTCATGCAAAGCATGATGGTGGACAAAATGACGTCGTATTTAGAGTCAAGCCTGCTACTGAGGAGTTCCTAGCACGGCTTTCGAAGGCAACGGTGATGCCTGACGAACCTTGTGGAATTCTTCCACTTCGTCTTCAGTGAGCACGATTGTGACAAGGTGGTGGATGTGGTCTACTTAGACTTTCAGAAAGCCTTTGATAAGGTACCACACCGCCGCCTTCTCCGGAAAGTGCGAGCGCTTGGCATAGACGGAAAGGTAGCCGGCTGGATCGAGAACTGGCTAAGTGGCAGACGGCAACGGGTGGTGGTGAATGGACAGTCTTCTGATTGGGTGCCCGTTACTAGCGGGGTGCCTCAAGGTTCTGTCCTGGGACCACTACTATTCATCATCTACGTCAACGACATGGACGGTGACATGGTTGCCAAGATTTCCAAATTTGCCGACGATACCAAGCTTGGTATGAACGTTGCAAAGGATGGAAATACTGCCCGCCTGCAGGAAGATCTTGGGAAGATTGGGGAGTGGTCGGACACGTGGCAAATGCCTTTTAACGTGGGGAAATGCAAAGTGATGCATATCGGCCACAGAAACCCCCAATCTCAGTATATCCTTAAGGGCACTGCTCTTGAATCGAGTGACACTGAGAAGGACTTGGGTGTAACAATCACTAGTGACCTCAAGTTCTCGAAACAGTGCATTGAGGCGGAGAAAAAGGCCCAAAGGATGCTAGGCTATATTAAGCGCCAGTTTGGTTATCGGAACCAGGAGATTGTACTGTGCCTGTACAACTCACTTGTCCGACCGCACCTGGAGTATGCCGTACAATTTTGGAGTCCTTCATTGCGAAAGGACATCGCGAGATTGGAACGCGTACAAGCCAGGGCAACCAAGCTGATTCCCTCTATCCGACATAAAAGTTATGAGGATAGACTAAGGGAGTTAGATATGTTCTCACTGGAAACCCGTAGACTGCGTGGTCAGCTCATCGAGGTCTTCAAAATACTTCGAGGGTTCGACAATGTTGACTACCGGGATATTTTCACACTGAGTGA